>JAQZBX010029053.1:0-27493 GCA_029593785.1 Cabassous unicinctus
TTATTCTAAAAAAAAAAAAGATTGGTTTTGTTAATTTTTTCTAGTGTTTTTTTTATTCTCAACTTCATTTAGCTCTCCTCTAATCTTTGATATTTTCTTTTTTCTGCTTGTTTTGATATTAGTTTTTGTCCATTTTCTAGTTCCCTTAGATGTGCAATTAGGCCTTTGATTTTAGCTCTTTCTTCTTTTCTAATGTAGGCATTTATGGCTATAAATTTCCATCTCAGCACTGTTTTTCCTGCATCCCATAGGTTTTGATATGTTCTGTCTTCATTTTCATTTATTTCATGGCAGTTACTGATTTCTTTTGCAGTTTCTTCCTTGACTCACTGATTGTCTAAGTGTGTTATTTAACTTCCATATCTTTATGCCTGTTCTGGTTCTCAGTCCCTTATTAATTTCTAGCTTCATTCAATTTTGGTCAGAACAATTACTGTGCATAATTTCAATCTTTCTGAATTCATTGAAATGGATAAATTTGTAGCAGCTTACATTGGTGAAAAAAAGAAACTGATGAACTCAATAAACCAATCGCAAGTAACAAGATTGAATTAGTCATCAAAACCTCCCAACTAGGAAGAGCCCAAGAGCAGATGGCTTCATGGGTGAATTCTACCAATCATTCTGGAAAGAGTTAATACCAATCTTACTTAAACTCTTCCAAAAAATAGAAGTGGAGAGAACATTGCCTAACTCATTCTGTGATGCCAACATCACCCTAATACCAAAGTCACAAAAATGCTCCACAAGAAAAGAAAACTATGGACCAATCTCTCTAATGACCCTGGATGTTAAAAACCTTAACAAAATACTTGCTAATTGCCAAAACATCAAATGAATTATACACTATGACCAAGTGGGTTTCATCCCTAATATGCAAGGATGGTTCAACATAAGAAAATCAAACAATGTAATATATGACATTAACGTATTGAAAGCAAAAAATCACATAATCATCTCTATTTATGCAGAAAAAGCATTTGACAAAATGCAGCATCCTTTCTTGACAAAAAACACTTCAAAAATAGGAATAGAAGGAAAGTTAACATGATAAAGGGTATATATGAAAAATCCACAGCTAACATCAAAATTCAATAGTGAAATGCTAAATGCTTTCCCCTAAGATCTGGAGCAAGACAAAGATGCCCATTGTCACTCCTCTTGCATAACATTTTGATAGAAGTACTTGCTTGAGCACTTAGGAAAAAAATATAAAAGTCATCCAACCTGGAAAGGAAGAAGTGAAAATTTCACTATTTGAAGATGACATGATAATATACATAAAAAGCCCTGAAAAATCTGCAGCAAATCTTCTAAAACTGATAAATGAGTTCAGTAATGTGGCAGGATATAAGATCTACACAAAAAATCAGTACCATTCCTGTACACCAATAATGAGCAATCTGAGGAAGAAATCAAGAAAAACTTCCATTTACAATAGCAACTAAAAGAAGCAAATGCTTAGGAATAAACTTAACTGAAGATGTAAAGAACTTATACACAGAAAACTACACAACATTGTTAAAGGAACCAGAGTCTGGAAGATAGGTTTTCAGGAGACAGAAAGGAAGTAGAGTGTAGTGAGTTGAGGCTTAACATGGGCAAGACCTATGATAAAGTGGAAGAGGGTGGATGGGGTGATAGTGATGCAGTGATGTGATTGGGTTCAACAGTGCTGGAATGTGAGGGGGAGTAGGGTGAGTGAGTTGGGCTATCCATGGAATTCAGGGGAGGGCTGGAGGAAGGAACAGGTGATCTCTGGGGATTTGTAGCTCTGTGGTTAAAACTACAATGGTGGAAATATTCTTTTGGCAAATATGGCAGGGAAGGGTTGCTGGTGCAGGGTTTTGGGTGTGGGGGATATGCAAGATAAGGCATACCTGGGGCATGCTTCTATGGAATATGAAAGTGTTCATCTTGTCATAGTGTGTTATCTCAGTGGGTGGAGACCCACACAATAAACATGAAAATATTAAACTCTTATCCTGGGAAGTCCTTCTATGTCCTCAATTAAAGAGGCAAGAATCTCTCAAGAAAATGGGCAGTGCCTAATAAAAGAAAACAGACCAATATGGCAAACCCTCAATATTATTGCAAGTAACTATGAACTTTATTCTTCAAAAATTGAAGCTTAGTGGTTACCATAGATTCTGAGGGGAGGGGGAAGGAAGAATAGCATAGGGCATTGGAATTGTTCTGCATGATCATGTAATGATGGACACAGGCCATTTTAAATTTTGTCAAAACCTATAAGTGTATGGTGCAAAATGTAAAGCAAAATGTAAATCAGTGACCATAGTTAGTAGCAATGCTTCAATATTTGTACATCAATTATAACAAATGTACCATCCACATGTAAAATGTTAATAATAAGCATGAGTGGGAGAGGGGGAGGGGGCTGGGTATAGGGGAATCCTCTATATTTTCTATGTGACTTTCCTATAAACTAAAATTTCTCTGAAGGTAAAGCAAATAAAACATGACACTCAGGGAACATATGGAAGCAAATGACACTGTACATAAAAGAAAACAGATCTTATGGTGATGAAAGACACAATGAAAAGTTTTTATTTTATTTTATTTTATTTTTATTGTTATATATTATTATGATTTTTTTTATTTGCCCCAACGAACCTGGACCTCCTCCCTGCCTTGAGGAGGGTACCACCCAGCCTCAAGCCTGTACTACCCAATCTTCAGCCTGCCTCAAGGAGTTTCCATCACCTCCCTTCTCTGAAGAAACCATCACCCAACATCCACCCTGTCCTGAGGAGTCTGCCATCCAACCCATGCCTGAAGAGATTAGACCTGTCTCACCAGATGAAAATGCAAGAGAATGCCCTGAGGTAATAAGCTGGCAAAACACTTCTAATTTTTCTCCATACCCATCCCCACCAACCCTTTTCTCCTCCAGACCTATAACTAGACTAAAATCACAAGTCTCCAAAAGTGAAGTACAAAATGTAACCCGTGAGGAAGTACACTATACTCTAAAAGAACCACATGAATTTATATAGGCAGAAATATTTATATAGGCATAAATCAGGGGAATACACATGGAAATGGATATTAAGTGTACAGGTTAATGATAGAAGGAATATAAAGTTGGATCAGGCTGAATTTTTTTTTATATGGGCCCACTAAGCAGAGATTCTAGATTCAATGTTGTAGCTCAAAGTGTTAGAAAAGACTCCAAGAGTTTGTGCAGGTGGCTGGCTGAAATATGGACCAAAAGATGAGTTACAATGCCTGAGGCCAAGTTGCCCAATTTACCCTAGTAAACTATAGATGAGGGGATCCAAAGGCCTAGAGAGATTAGAATGCTAGAATGGATTCACCATTTAAGATCTGCCCATCCATCCCAGGAATTTCCAGGGGACATACGTTTAACCAGACTGTGAGGAATAAATTTGTGAGACTAACTATCTTCCCTGAAAAGCTCTGTGGTTGCTCTTTTCTGTAGGTCAGATATCATTTTGGGAACTGCTCTCATGGAACTAGAATCCTTAAGTAGTATGGGGATGATCAGACCTTGGGCTGGCAGAAGCCAAGTAGTAGCACTTAATCACCAAAGACATGTAAGTGTGTCTACCACAATGAAAGACACACTCAAAGCATCAATCAAAAGAATATGAGTCATATAGACCTATGGCATTGGCTAATAGATCATGGGGTACCTAGAAGTAAAACAGATGGGCAGTCTACTAAATTACTCTTGATCTGTATAAACAGAAGAGTTCTAGGTCTAGTGAACAAAACCCTAACCTGAGTTACAGAAACAAAGAGTCATGGCCCCTTAATCAACTCCCAGGCTTGAAACAGTTTAAAGTCCCAGAGCCCCTTGTATGAGGGGAAGGCCAGGTCCCCTTGGGATCCTGTTACACTGCCAAAAATTTATACTATTAAACTTCCAACTTTCCCCAAAGTGACCTACAGCCTTTTACCAAGGTGCATTGCAGAAAAGAAAATGATCAGACATTTTGGGGGTTATTAGTCACTGGCTGAGAAGTGACATTAATTCAGGAGACCCAAAATATCAATGTGGTCCACCAGTCAGAGTAAGGGCTTACAGGGGTCAGGTGATTGATGGAGTTTTAGCTCAGGTCCATCTCACAGTGGGTCCAGTGGGTCCAGTGGGTCCCTAGTCCAATTCTGTGTTTTTTCTTCAGTTCCAGAATGTATAATTGGAATAGATATACTTATTAACTGGCAGAATCCCCACATTAGAACCCTGACTTGTAGAATGAGGGTTATTATTGTAGGAAAGGCCAAGTGAAAGCCACTAGAACTGCCCCTACCTAGCAAAATCATAAATCAAAAGGAAATCTGGGCCCGGTGCCCTGGACCATGCAGCTACCATCAAGGATACAGTCATAGCTCCCCCAAAGGCTGAAGGGGACTGGAGGTGGGCCCAGCAGCATGAGTAGGAAGTTAGGACCAGCTTTGGGAATTTTAGGTTCCAGACAAAAACACAGTTTCCCTGACTTACCTTATGATTATGGCACTTTGGAGCCCCATATCAATGTGCAAATCCCTAAAGAAAGGTTCTGCTCATCCAAGAGGGATTTTTGTGACCAAATCAGCACTTTCTGCTTGACCCCTGGATGTGCTTATAAAGCCTTAGAATGATCATTGCTGAAGAGAAACAAGGAAGGAAAATTAATAGTCTTTGAAACAGTATCTGTTGGTTGATTGTTGTGTAATAAAACTTTGAGGCTGTGAAACTACAACTTTATTTCACACTCAAAGTCATGACCTTAAAATGAGCTTTGAGTTTCTGTTGGACACCTTTGAAAAAGTAACATCAAAACCATAAAAATTTGAGTGAGATTTATGTGTATTGTGATTTATACCTAAAACTAGGTATAAACATAAGTTTTATTTTCTGTTTTAATTTCAGAGGGATTACTGTTTGGTAAAGCTCTTCAGAGAATGTTTTATAAATTACAGTTTCTCATTATCAGTAATGACCTAATTTCCCAGCAAGCTGATGTCCTATCTCTAAGATAGCATCAAACCTAGTTAGTACACACTAAAACTCTTATTAGGCCATGGATAGTTTTTATGTAACTACTCATTAAAGAAAAAATTATTTTCCTATTATAATGATGTAGATGTTTGAGTGTTAATAAAAGACTCTTTCAATCATTTTTTAAAAAGCAATACTGGATTCCTGGAAGGATTGCAGAAATCAGTGCCACCACCAAGGATTTGAAGGATGCAGGAGTGGTGATTCCTAAAATATCCCTATACAACTCTCTTATTTGACCTGTACAGAAAACAAATGGATCTTGCAGGATGACAGTAGATTATCATATACTTAACCAGGTGGTGACTCCAATTGCAGCTGCTGTTACAGATGTTGTATCATTGCTTGAGCAAATCAACACATTCCCTGGTACCCGGTATGCAGCTATTGATCAGGCAAATGCTTTTTTTCATTTGCCGTTGGTAAGGACTACCAGAAACAATTTGCTTTCACCTGGTAAGGTCAGAAATATACCTTCATTCTCCTGGATCAGGGGTACATCAACTGTCCAATCCTATGTCATAATAGTGTCTCAGGGTCTTTGATCATCTCTCCCTTTCACAAAACATCACACTTGTCAATTATATTGATGATATCGTGTTGATTGGACCTCATAAGCAAGATGTGGCATTTGTGTGTGTGTTGATAGGAGTTAAATCCAACAAAAATACAGGGGCCTTCCACCTTGGTGAAATTTCCAGGTGTCCAGTGGTGTGGGGCATGTCAAGATATCTGTTCTAAAGTGAAGGATAAGCTGTTTCATTTGACCCCTTTTATGACCAAAACAGAGACACAATGCTTAGTTGGTTTCTTTGAATTTTGGAAACAAGATATTCCTCATTTCAGTGTGCTACTCTGACCCATTTATTGAGTGACCAAAAATACTCCTAGTTCTGAGTGAGTACTGGAACAAGAGGAGGCCCTGCAAAAGGTCCAGGCTGCTGTGTAAGCTGCACTGCTGCATGGTCCATATGATCCAGCAGATCCAATGGTGCTGGAAGTGTCAGTGGCAAGTAGATATGCCACCTGAAGGTTTTGGCAGGCCTCTGTAGGAGAATCACAATGCAGACGCTTAGGATTTTGGAGCAAAGCCCTAGCATCTTCTGCAGGGCTTTGCTCAAAAATCCTAAGTGTCTGCATTGTGATTCTACTCTCCTTTTGAGAAAATATATTGGCCTGCTACTAGGCCTTAATAAGACTGTAGATTTAAGCATGGGCCACCAAGTTACCATGAGGTCTGAGTTGTCTATCATGAGCTGGGTATTGTCTGGCCCATCAAACCATAAAGTTGGGCATGCACAGCAGCACTCCATCATAAAGTGGAAGTGGTATATCTGAGATAGGGCTCAAGCAGATCCTGAAGGCACAAGTAAGTTATGTGAGGAATTGGCTCAAAGGCCACTCCTGCCTCATTACTTTCTCTTTCCCAGCCCACAGTTATGGCCTCTTGGGGGTTTCCTTAAAATCAGTTGATGGAGGAAAAGAAAACTTGAAGCTGCTTTACAGATGGTTCTGCATGATATGCAGGCAACACCCAAAAGTGGACAGCTGCAGCACTGCAGCTTCTTTCTGGGACATCCCTGAAGGATAGTGATGAAGGAAACTCCACCCAGTGGGTAGAACTTTGAGCAGTTTACCTGGTTGTTCATTTTGCTTGGAAGGAGAAATAGCCAGAGGTGCATGTGTACAGTGATTCATTGGCTATTGCCAATGGTTTGAATGGATGGTCAGGAACTTGGAAGGAACATAATTAGAAAATTGATGAAAAAGAGGCCTGGGGAAGAGGTATGTGGATAGACTTTTCTGAAGGGGTAAAAAACCATGAAAGTATTTGTGTCCCATGTGCATGCTCACCAGAGGGTGACTTCATCAGAGGAAGCTTTAATAATCAGGTGGATAAGATGACCTGCTCTGTGGCTAACACACAGCCATTCCTTTCATTGCTCAATTGGACTCATGAACAAACTGGTCATGGTGGTAGGGATGGGATTTATGCATGTGCTCAGCAACATGGACTTCTTTTCACAAAGGCTGACTTGTCTACAGTCACTGCTGACTAATTGATTTTCCAGTAGCAGAGTATCAGTTCCTGATATGGAACCATTCCCCAAGGTGATCAGCCAGCTAGCTACCTGGTGGCAGATTGATTAGATTGGCCCACATATATCATGGAAAGGGCAGGAATTTGTTGTAACTGGAATTGTCACATCCTCCAGATATGGGTCTGCTTTCCCTGCATGCAGTGCTTCTTCCAAAACTACCATCTGTGGACTTACCAAATGTCTTATCCACCACTATGGTATTTCACACAACATTGCTTCTGATCAAGGAACCCACTTCACAGCAAATGATGTGCAGGGATTAGCACATGCCCATGGAATTCACTGGTCTTACCATGTTCCCCATCATCTTGAAGCAGCTGGATTGATAGAACAGTTGAATGGCCTTTTGAAGACTCAATTATTGTGCCAAATAGGTGACTGTACCTTGCAAGCTTGGGAAATGTTCTCCAGGAGGCTGTGTATGTTGTAAGTCAGCATCCCCATTATGGTGCTGTTTCTTCCATAACCAGGATTCACAGGTCCAGGAATTGAGAAGTGGAAGTGGGAGTGGCACCACTCACTCTTAACCCTAGTGATCCACTAGGAAAATTTTTGCTTCTTGTCCCTACATCCTTAAGCTGTGCTGGTCTACAGGTCTTAAGTCCAAAAGGAGGAGTGCCTACACCAGGGAACACAACAATGATTCCATTGATCAGGAAGTTAAGACTACCACCTGGCCATTTTGCCCAATCAACAGGCAAAGAAGGGATTTATTGTATTGGATGGGGGAATTGATCATACCCAATGGAGGCAAAGAAGAGTTTGTCTGAAATGCAGGAGATCCTCTAGGGTGTCTCTTAGTACTACCATGCCTTGTGATTAAAGTCAATGGAAAATTACAAAAACCCAACACAGGCAGGTCTAACAATGGCCCAGTTTCTTTGGAAATGAAAGCTTGCATCACACCACCAGGCAAAGAACCACTGCCAGCTGAGGTGTTTTCTGAGGGTAAAGGGAACATGGAATGTGCAGTGGAAGAAGGCAGTGATAAGTATGAACTTCAACCATGTGACCAGTAACAGGGAAGGAGAACTGTAATGGTCATGAATATTTTTCCTTCTTTTGTTATGAGTATGTTTGTATATGTACATAAAATGAATATCTTTGTTTTCTTCCCTGACCTTTCACCTTATCATATGACATAAGTTGTATTAATTTCATGGCATAGTATTTAATTATGCTATGTTGAAGAGTGAACATTACCCAAGAACTTAAACCATATTCTGGAGGAATTCATTGCATTTCTGGTTGTATGCAGATTTGAATATTTGTTAAGCAGAAATATATATATGTTATGGTTTTTATTTTGAGACTAAGTATGGTTTAAAGTGATGTGTATGGATGCCAACTTGACAAGCGGTGGACTGTAATGGCAAGCTAATTTGTCAACTCAGCCAGTTAATGGTGCCTAGTTGTTTGGTCAAACAAGCACTGGACCAATTGTAATACAAGGGCATTTGTCGGACTTTAATCATCAATGAGCTGATTGCACAGATGTCTGGTTACATCTACAATCATCTGGGGAGATTGCTGGAGCTTGTGCTGATTGTAGAAACAACAAACAATGCAAAATGTAGACCCCAGCTGCTGGGGTACAGCAAGGAGGAAAGGATGGAGGGGTTTCTGTGCCAAGCTGCAGTCATTAAAGGGTCCATCCTGAAGGTTGCTGGAAATGTGAATTTGAAAGAAAGAAGGACACAATACATTTAATCCTGTGCATTCTTGGAAATTGCTTCTGCAGATGTCAAAGACGTGCCCAGATGGAGGATGGAGAAATAAAGTCATCATTGGTCTGGCCCTCTGTTTCATTGTGCATGTGCAGAACTGTATGTGGGGGCATGTGTGTCTTCAGGGGCACCAATTTTTAGGCATGCAAGGACTTGCCTGGTGTACATGTGTGGGGGCATAAGAGCCCACTCCTGTGCATCCATGCACATGTATGCATTGTGATCCTGGTTGTGGTGTTGGGAAAGCCTGTGGAGGGAGGTAGCCTGGACTCTGGTGATGAAAGATAGAGTCAAAGCCACAGACCAGGGACATGAAAGGTAGGAACCTGAAGGGGTATAGAGAGGCCACTTGAACCTCTCCTGACCCTGGGTCTTCTCCAGGTAGGAAAAGCCACTCTCGGTCCAACTCACAAAGCCTAGTGGATGTGACTGGGTAGCAGTGTCCTTTCCAGACCCCTTCAAGCTGCACCCATGGCAGCAGGGACTTCCCACCATGGGAAAGACCAAGGAGGGAAGACACCACAGATTGTCACCAGAGAGCCTTCCAAAGAGAAAGATACCTTCATTCTGAAAGGATGAATAACAGGTGACTCAGCCCTGTGCTCCCTTAGAGCTACAGATGTCCTATGGACAGAACTGAGGACAGACAGGGCCCTGGACTCAGTTTTGACAGAGGAATGGTCAGCATGTTGAGTGAGGCAGGCTCCTGGGGAAGGGAGGTTGTACTACCTTGGGACTGTGAATGCAAGGGTGGGTGAAAAGGAAAACTGCCCAGGGAATTAGCTTCTATCCACTTCTAGAAAAATCAGGATTGAGAGTTTCTCTCTCCCTCTGGTCTGTGGGTGCTTTCACAATGATGAAGCTCAAGTCCATCACCCAACACTGACCCACCAATATGGATTAAGCCCTACCATATGCTAGACATTTTAGAAGCCTCCTTGAGATGAGCCAATGATCCAGTGGAGGTGATAAATAGGCGTGAGAGGGAGTATAACAAATACACAAAGTGCCTGAGCATGTGATGTAAGGGAAGGAGAGACCCCCTGAGCCCTTGAAGAAAGGGCACAGGAGGCACTACATAAGGAGCACTAAAAATAGGTAGGGTGTTCTGGGGGGTTCATCCAAGGGATGACAGGAATCCCGGTGAGAGGACAGACTCAGGAGCCAGATTCCAGAGTCCCAGTCTTAGACCTGCCACATCCTGACTGCATGTCCTTTTGCAAATTGCTTACCTTCTAAGTGCCTTCGTTTCATCAACTTCAAATACCATAGACCTCAGAGCATTTTCAAGAGTTAAATTAGTTAGCACAACTCAGCACTGGGAAGGGTAGACCCTGCATGTCTTTAAAATATCTATTGCCAGGTTACATGGTAATGGGTTGGGGTGGGGGCTGGGGGAGTTTGGAAGGTAAACTGTGGATGGTTGGACATCCCCTCCTACAGTGCTGCTCAAGGACTTTCAACCATGTGTCCAGATGGTAGATGGAAGGCACCTGGGTCTGGAACTTCAAGGAGAGCCTGGATGGGACTCATCATGCTGCCTCAATCCTTCCCCACTACCCACCTGGTTTGCAGAGAACAGAACCCAGTGTCACCAACTTGGACATGAGCAGGGGACACTTCAGGGGCACCTACTGATCAGGGTCACTGCTGGGCCACCTGCCACCACTGATATTAGCTCAGGCAACAGTGAAGATTCAGGATTGAGAAAACAAACTATAAGCCACTTAGAATAGAATATACAGGAAGCTCCTGTGGAATCTCATTAGAGGAAGATTTATTGATTATGGCACACAGAACCAAACCATGCAGGCAAAGACTGATAAATGTAAATGCATTAAAAGTAAAAGTATCTGAATGGGAAGTGGCTGTAGCTCAGTGGTTAAGCACCTGCTTTGCATGTACAAGGTCCCAGATTCAATCCCTGGTGCCTGTTTAAAAAATGCATCTGAAAAAAACAAAACAAACAAAGCCACCAACAAAATGTAGGGACAAGCCACAGAGGGAAAAAAATATTTTCAATGCTTATGTTGATTCTCGAATTAGCATCCAGAATGTATTAATACTCTTGTAAATCACCAGCTAATACTTAGCAGAACAGCTTGGGACAGATGGCCAGAAGAGGCATCAAGGGCAACAGATCTTTTCTGGGTTTCATTACTTTTAGCCTCTTACTTCCATGGCTTCTCTCTCTCTCTCTTCATTCTCTCCATAGAGGGTTCCAGTAATTGGATTAAGACCCATCTTGATTGAGGAGAGTCACACTTTAAATGAAGTAGCTCACCAAAAGGTCTTACCTACTTACAATGGGTTCACACCCACAGGAATATGCATGGGCAGCACGCGGGAAGGAAATGGAATGTCCAACAAGTCAGAGAAGACACCCAGGCTCATGGCTAAAAAGGAAAATCAAAATAAGTACAAGGCTCTGTTTCATAGCCAATAGGTTATCAAATATTAATAAATATGGAGAGGAAGAACAAAATGGTGGCAGAGAAAGGAGCTCCAAGAGTCTGCTGCTCCTACAGTGCAGTTAGTAACCACCCAGAGCTATCTAAATCACCTGTTTGAGGGAGGGGAACTGGGTCTCCCACTGGATCCACAGAAATTTATTTGAAAATAGTTGAAACAAATTTTTAAAATATGATATTTCTATATGGAAGATCAGATCTGCTTTAGTTTCCTAGGCTACTCAAAGCAGATACCATGAGATGGGTTGGTTTAAACAATGGGAATTTATTAGCTTACAGTCTGAGGTCAGGAAAATGTCCAAATAAAGGTATCATCAAGGTGATACTTTCTTCCCCAAAGACTGGCTGCTGCCTCTCCCACATGGTAAGGTAAATGATTGCATCTGCTGATCTCTCCCATCTCTTCTGGGTTTCATTGCTTTTAGCATCTTACTTCCATGGCTTTCTTCTCTCCCCCACCCCTCTCTTTCTCTCTCTCCATTCTCTTTTTAGAGGACTCCAATAATAGGATTTAGACCCATCTTGTTTGAGTAGAGTCACACCTTAACTGAAGTAGACTCATCAAAAGGTCTTACTTAGTTACAATGGGTTCACACTCACAGGAATGGATTAACTTTAAGAAATTTTCCCTTGCAGCTTTCAGAACTCTGGGGTTCATAAAACTTCAAATCACCACAGGATCATAATGTGCTTTTTCTAATTCTCTATACTTTTCAGTGCCTTGAATCATATATACAATATGACATTAATCTCCAGAATAAGTGTGATCAGAGCTGTTGAAGAGGAGAGAGGGAAAGTTGATGAGGTAGACTTAAAGGGTCAATACCCAAGGTTTTCCCAGAAGGAAAAAAGACTGAATGTCCATAGAGAGCTCAGAATGTCAAATAAAAATGCACCCACATGGGGAAGCATCATGTGAAACTGCACACATATTCTCCAAGAGATTGAGAAGTGCCTGAGATATCCAATGAAAGTTGCTCACAGGGTAGGAAGGCCCCTGCCCAAATGCCTCCCACCGCCCAAAGATTTCAGTGTCAGAAGTGGAAGAAGAAAAGATTCATCCTTGAAAGTTAACTCTGTGTGATGGATCTCAGGACCCACCTATAGAATGACAGAATGACATAGAAATGGTGATTAATATGCATAATAGACATAGCTGGATGTCAAATAAGTAGTGTGGAGGAAATTTTTGGGAAAATCACAGTAATACAGACAAAACATAAATCCTAACAAATTAGAACAATTATAGAAAAGACATTTGGCAACAGGACAAAGCCACCTGATATAAGGACAGTTAGGTGTCTCTGAAGTCAAGAACTCACAAATGAAATGGAGAACTTGTTTCACAGATGAAGCATTGAAATTTTCCTTGAAAGGAAAGAACTGTGTCTCCACATGGGCCATGGTATTCCTTGGAAACTTAAGACAGGGGGGAGGGTGGCTGGATGTCCCAGCTTGCCTAGGTCAAGTTCTCAGCTTCACAGAGAAAAAAGTACTTGTTCAAGATCCATGACAGAAACAAAGTCACACAGGAGTTGGGGAAAGTTAAGCTGGCCTCCAGTCCTACACAGCAATGCCAGTACAAAAAACCGCATCATCTCTCTATCTTCTATGAGGTCCAGGAGACATGAAATTTATGTTTAATTGAAAAGTGGAATATATATTTTTATACAAATGTATCTGTCAAAATCAAAGCTGGCTATTGCTAAACTTATTTTCACCTTTCCAAACAAATACAATTCTATCTGTCAGCTTTCTATTCTTCCATCTCCATATAAGAGTAGGAAGACAGTCAGTAGGACGTTCCTCTGATTGATGCTGATGATGGAGCATTTCCATTTTATGGAAAGTTGGATGTTTTTTCATTTGTTATGTTTTCTTAATTGAATTCTTTATAATAAGCCTATGTAAATTTCAGAAGAAAATAAATTAATTTAGGAAGGAAGAGGTGGGACAAGGGCTAGGGAAGGGAGGGACATGTCTCTGCAAAAGAACTTTGTGCAGGGATGCTGAGACCAGGCAGGTGGACAGAGTGAAGGACATTTCACTGCTAGTTTATAGGATTTGACACATTGTTGATGAATGAATTGCAACTGCTCACAAAATTTGTTGTATCTCACAATTTACATAATGATTTCAAGTACTTGTCACAATTGAATAAATTTTCTAAGTTTATTCAAATATTTTAAAAGCTGAAAGCTGGGAAGGATGTTGTATTAGTCAGCCAAAGGGATGCTGATACAAAGTTCCAGAAATCTGTTGGGTTTTATAAATGGCATTTATTTGGGGTAGAAGCTTACAGTCACAAGGCCATAAAGCATAAGTTCCTTCTCTCATCAAAGTTTGTTGCCTTGTGTTGGATCAAGATGGCTGCTCGTCTCTGCAAGGGTTCTGCCTTCCCCTTCTTTACAAGGCTCCTTGGTCCCAGCTCCTTTGTTGCTTTCCAGGTTCAGCTGCTCTGTTCTTGTCACAAGGTCAGCTGTAGATTACCAAGGCTCATTCTCTTCCTGGGGCCTCTGCCATGTCTCATGGAGCCTTCTCTCTTTCCTCACATATCTGCTTTTCTGTGTATTTACTTCCTGGTGCTCCAGCATCAATACTCCAACTCTCTCCTCTGTCATGTCATTTTCTCTGTGAGTCCCCACTCACCAAGGGTGTGGAGACTCAAAGTCTTACTTATCTGGCTGAATCAAAACCCCAATTTTAATTTAAACAAGTAAAAGTGAAACTTCTGAATCTAATATGATCTAATATACTCCAAGGAACAGACCAGTTTACAAACATAATCCAGTATCTATTTTTAGAATTCATACACAATATCAAACTGCTACAGATGTGCATGACCTTTCCCCCCACATACCATGTAACTCTGCAGGACACACCCTCCCACTGGATTCCCTCACTTCTTTCTGGAGCCTGGAACCTCAGGCTGGGTCAGAGGTGGCTGTTCTTATCCAAGTCCTCAGCCCTTGCCCTCTGAGTTGGAGTCATTTTCTAGTAGCACAGCAATCAGGGAGTTTGCTGCCTCTTGCTTGGGACTGACCATGCCTACCAGGCATTGAGCAATGGAACCAAGGATGATGAGACCACAGTCAGCATTAACCATGTTCAAGAGAGAAGAAACCCACCCCATTCTCCCAGGCAAGGCACAGAAGGTCAGCCTGAGTAGGGGTCCTGAGAGCAAGAGAGAGCAGAGAGCTGACCCTGGTCCTTCCATGCCACTCAAATTATGTGGACCTCAGCCCACCCTTCCCCTTTCAGAGCCTCAGTGTTCCCATCTGTAGATGAAGGCCTAGTAGAAATGGAATAGAGTCTGAAGAGGGCATTGATTGATTCACTGTCTCTGGGATAATATATCCTTCAATAAACCAGGACATGCAAACCATGCCTAGAATTAAATTCATGATCATCTTTGGGAATGGTTATTATGAAAAGTAAGATAATATTTTAATCACAGGGATTTTTTTGTTTAAAAATTATTTCAAATGAGTTTTGACTTTGGACTTGTAACTGATATTCTAAAATGGCTGGACAAAAATAAGATATTAACAAAGTAAAGGGCTTTATTATTCTTTTATTATCCTTGTTATTACTATGAACAATTTAAATAACCAAGGTGTTATTGTTAATTAAAAAAATTCAGGGGAGTAGCTGCAGCTCAAGTGATTGAGCACCTGCTTCCCACATAGGAGGCCCTGGATTTGGTTCCTGGTGCCTCCTAAAGAAACAATGAAAAAAGAAACAACAAACAAACATTTGATATAACCAACACAGGGGAGTCAATGTGGCTCAGTGATTGATCACTGGCTTCCCACATACAAGGTCCCAGGTTCAATTCCTGGGACCTCAAAAACAAAACTATTCAAAGGCAATTACTTGGCTGTCCAAGTCACCAAAATTCTTCTACTGTTTTATTATTTCCATGAATACAATAACATTAGTTTTCTATTTTATTAATATACCAAAATCTCCTAACTGGCTTTCCCTTTCACAGAAATCCTGTAAATAAAATACCTACCAAGAGGTAAAAGCATCTGAAAGTAGTTTGGGTTTCTACCTCCATCCTTATCATCATCAGGACTAACAGGGACACCTAGGCCCAACATGGCCCTGTGGCCACCACATGGCATCAATCTACATCTTCTGCCCAATGACCAGAGCTGTGAAAGGGGGGACTGAGAATCTGGGGAATCTGGGAGGAACCAGGATCCCATAGAGGACATGGGGAACTGTTGGTCTCCCTCAGGGGACTCAGAGAAGGAGATCACTTGGTGGGACTGGTGGAGAAAAACAAATAATGAGCAGGATTCTGCCGACCAAAAATAACATTTGCCTTTAGTTCAGGGAGGGATGGGTGGGGTAGGGAATAAAAAGACAGGAGGAGTGAAAATGGAGTTATAAATTGTCATGTTTCCATGAAAATAAAAGCGTGTACAATTGTGTCAGTGCAACTGACAACAGAGTGATACAGAAGCCATGTTGTGGACCTTGAAGTTAATATATATAGACATATATAAAAATGTAGACATCAATGTTGGTGTCCATGTTTCTATAAGTAAATATATCCAAGTTAGTT
The DNA here is from genome assembly GCA_029593785.1 of Cabassous unicinctus. Lineage (NCBI taxonomy): Eukaryota > Metazoa > Chordata > Mammalia > Cingulata > Chlamyphoridae > Cabassous > Cabassous unicinctus. The sequence goes on from JAQZBX010029053.1 coordinate 15,906, forward strand.
TGGCCCTCACTGGCCCCGGGACCTATTAGCAGCCTTATTTAAGCAACTGTCTGAGGTAGGAGGTAGGGATGTGGCCTAGAGACCAGGGCAGAAAGTGTTACAACAGACCCAGGTGGGACTTTGCCTTGATTTAGGAGTCCCTGAGAGAGTTCACTTTAAAGAAGTCAGTTGTTTTTTAACAAAAAAATTGGGAAGCCATTAAAAATGACATTACTTGGCTTAGAATTGACTCTTAATAAACAAACATCTAATTACCAAGAAATGAAAAGCCTTCCAAGTGGTGTGTTTAACACTTATGATGATTGCAATCCTGTGCACCAGGCCTTGGGGATGCATCCCATGGAGGAGTCTTCCCCTGGAAAGAATCCTTCCACATTGAAAAGTCCTCATCCAACAAAGGGACAGGGACAAATGCATTGGTGAGAGGGGCTTAGCATTGTTGGTAATACTGATGAGTCATCCCAGACATAGTAGCTTTAAAACTCTCAAACCTGTCTTGCCTAGCTGTCCCTTTACCAGAAAAGCCTCTTGAGAAAATACCTTTGGAGAAATAAAGTTACTCTGAGGTCTTTGGGGCACAGCCAAACTCAAATACTTACACATGCAACTGTTTTAAAATTATCCCAATAAGCATTTTTTAGGCACTTAATGTTAACCAGCTATGCATACCCTAGGATACTGGCCCAAAATAGGCTCTCAATTTGTAGGCTAGGCATGGATGCTCAGAAAGTCCCAAGAGCCTTGCCTCCTGCCCCTTGCCCTGCTTCCCCATCAGGGACTCCTTCCCACCTGTGGCCTCTGAAGTTTTCCTGCAAGGGTCCCCTCTTACAGAGCAGTCAGTCACACCCCCTATGAATATTTTGTTTGTTACTGACATCTAGTGGTCACATCTTCTTCTGGGTCAATGCAAAAATCCTCCCTTTAAATTCCCTACAGTTGCTCATTCTGCTAAACTGCTTCTTGTGGTCACTGAGCATGTGAATTGTGGTATTTCCTTCCTGACCCCAAAGGGGCTTTGCCTGGTGTTCTGCTTTTTCTTTAGCTGCCCTAAGGGTAGAGAGTATGGGTGTGGGAGGAGAGCAGAGACCTGTGTCCTGGCCCCAGATTCAGAAAAAAGGCAGGTCCCAGTTGGTGAACATGTGGTGGGGAGTTGGGAAAAGGAGAAGGAGCTGGGGAGCACCCTCCCTGCACCCACACCCCTCTGTCCCCATTTTATCCCAGCTCAGGCTCCCAAGGCCAGTCTCTGACTGTGGCACCAGGGACATCACAATCAGACATCTGTGACATAGAGCTGTTCAACAACTGCACATGACCCTCCTGCCCCCCAGCTGCTTGACTCCCTTCATGGAGGCCCTGCCCTCTCAGAGCACTCCCTCCCTCCTGCCCATCAACCCTCTGCACCGTCCTTCCAGGAGATGTCCACAGAGATCTAGAACATTCATCTGGCTAGAAGCTAAATTTCTTCCTCCACGCCAGGGATTTTCAAATGGGGCTAAGAAAAGTAAGGAATGGGAATGCCCCAGGCTGGGAAGTTTCCCAGAGGCCCTGCAATTTTTACCCTGCTACCTGTGGGGGGAGGTAGTTGAAAGAAGCCTTTGACTGGAGAGGAGCCTGTGGCTATATCCCAGCTTCATCTACACTGAAGCTTCTATCTTTCAGAATGTCTGCCTTTGAAAGAGGTGATTAAAATCTGCTAATGGGTTTGGGAGCAAAGGCTAAGGATTGCATCTTAAGTAGTGAACAAAGCCCAAAATCATCTACAGGAAATCATTCACAGAAAGCTAACAGATCTTGGTTACAGCCAACTCTGGAAACTGGTGCTAAACTGCCCTGACATCCTTCCATCTGAGTTATATTCATGTGAAATAACCAAAGGAGGCCTGGTCTCTACAGGTAAGTAGTCCCTAAGCTGAATGCCACAGGGAAGGACACCTACCTCCTCAGGTGGGTGCCTTTCCCAGGATACATGGTCACCTACTTCCATGAGCGATCTCATCCCTGGCTAATTTCCTTCTGTTAAAGCAGGCATCTACTGGGGCCTTGACTCTGAACAAACTTACAAAGAGCTACTAAAAGCCAGTCAATATTGGGGCTGAAATTCAATGAATATTTTAGGCAAAGTGTCCATTGCAGCAACATATTTGGGGGTGAGTCTTTTATCCTGGGACTGCCCTTTCTTATATCCCTGCTTTGGGATCTGACTCTGGCTGAGAAAGTCCTAGGGAGGCCTGTGGAAGGAGGATGGTGGGGGAAGACCATGGGATGGCTGGTCAATGGCTACACCTGGGGCTGATGATACCCTTGACCTGAGGACACAGAGACCATTGACCTTAGATCATGGGGAAGGACAGATGGGGATGAGCTGCAATTTTGTGTATATGATTGTCAGGGTTTCTGTTTATTTCAGGCAAGTTGTTAAAGTATCAATAACTATAGTATGGAAAGTAAGAGCAAAAGAGGCCACCACTGCATGTTGCTCTTGGATGAGAATCATTCCAATAGTCACAATTCCTGGAGGGTTAGGGGACTGGGCTTTTTATACAGGAGGAGGCAGAGACCCTTCAGGAAAGGGGCTAGGGTGGGGTCCTGTGGGGTGACTGCCTGGGCCTGATCTGTGACTGATGTGAGACCCTCTCATCCTGCTGATAGCTCACCTGGCCCAAGCCTTGCATGTACTAGGAGACTTGCTTGAGCCAGGATGGCTGGTAACTTGGGCAGAAGGGTTTCCCAGTAAAAAATATTCCATGACTGTGTCAAAGGGGCCTCCCCAGGGCAGGAGATGCACTACAGGACTCTTCTATCTCAATGCTCAAAGAAATGCATCATCTCCATCTTTTTACATAAAAACCTGGCCTTATGAATTGTTTGCCTGTGTGCATCTGCCTTGGCTATCAGGCAGCTCTGGAGAGGTCTGTCTGCCTCTTTTTGTATGTAAAGAGAGGAGGGGCTAGGACTCTTTAGTGTTCCTAGGCAATGACCTCTCTCTTTCTCTTTTTCTTTTTCCTGGATGAGAAGGGTTACTCAGACCCCATATTATTCTTACCAACCAGTTTGCCTTTCTCCTTATACCCCTCTTTTTTCCACCTGTTGATGAACATTTTTATTTTTTCCAAATTTTGTGACCAAGAACAAAGCTTCTTAAATATTTGTGTACAGGATTTTGTGTGGAAATAATTTCTGTTCACTTGAGTAAATATGTACAAGAGAGGTTACAGGACCATTTGTTAAGTGTATGATTTACTTCATAAGAAAATGACATTATCTTCCAAATTGGCTGTCTTGTTTTGCATTCACATGAGTAAAAATGCGAGTTCCTGTTGTTCTGCAGTCATGCTATTGCAGCCAGCAGAAAGTAACCCAAATGGCACTCTTGGGAATACAGATGAACAAAGTTTTATTATGTGCAGGCCCAGAGAAGAGTTCACTCACCAAATTCAGAGCCCTGTTTTCCAATTTTCATAAGTTTATATAGGGGCACTAAGCAGGCAAATTCCTGATCAAGCAGGGAGGCAGGGTTACAAAGTCAGAGAAGCAAGGTCAGCTTATCTTTCTAAAAGCAGAAGGCCATTAGGGAGGAAAAAGAGTCATTATTTATATAGAGTTGTAAATTTCAATCCAAAGGTGCAACTTGGGGTGCTTATCTTCCTGACCTGGATTCCATGGAGAAAAGGGAAGGAGACCAGGGACCAGGGACCAAAGGGAGTTTATTTTCCTAAAGTGGTGGGTTTCTGCCAAGGGGGGTTAGGGTTCAGGCATTTTCCTTATCATTCCCCGCTTTTGATGCCCTTATAATTCTTTATGGGGGATCACTTGCTATCGTGGGGATTCTTCTATAGTTCCCAAGGGCTGATATTTAACACGATGCATTACTTGGTGTTTTAAGGCGTTTAACTCGGAAGTGATGTATTGTGTTAGGTACCATAGAATGCATGGCCTGAAAGTTAAGAGGAAAAAGACTGAGGCTATTATTGGCATAAATGGCAAAATCCAGGAGAGGAGATACTGGAAGTAGTTTCTCTTGGCAGATGCCTGGTATAAATGGTTTAAATGATCTTTGGCTCATTCTTTCAGCAGGGCTACTTTGTCCCTAACTATTCCTGAGGAGTTCACATAGAAACAGCATTCTTCCCCCAGGGCCTGACAGATCCCCCCTGAACTTGCAGTGAGCAAGTCAAATCCTCAGCTGTTTTGCAAAACCACTTCTGCCAATGAGTCTATCTGGCCTTGCAACCCGTTGAGAGCCCCCAATATTTCTTCAAGGTCATTTGATGTTTCCCATGCTAGTGTTTGTAAGCCCTCCTGACCAACTGCAAGTGAAGCCCCCACTACTGCTGCACTCCTGACTACTCCTAGTCCTAAGAGGATTGGAATTGCCTGTATTGCTCATTTGGTTCGGGAGAGCTCTCCAGGCAATTCATCTCCATATACCAAAAATGACGGAACTGGCTAAGCCAGGTAGCAGATGCCCTGGCCATCCTGGGGTAGGCACCAGTAGGCACTGGTGCCACAGACCCAGATGGTGGAGTTTGCGGCACATTGGTCAGGCTCATTGAGTGGGCAGGTGGTGTCACAGATGGCCCTTCCAAGAGGGAGGATGGTTGAAGGAGACCTGGTAGTTATGTTTTTATAGTTAACCAGTTTTCCTGGGGGTTTGATTATGCAGACTGGGAGAGCCCTGGTTCCTGCCACAGAGCTGTCATGGGTTACAGGGGTTACATTCCATGGGACAGGTACAGGGAAGATGGTTAGACTGGAGGAAGTGCATAGCCAGCAGGAGGCAGTTATGTTGGGTTGAGATTTATTTAGGAGTTGGTGGAAATTTCAAACTTGGTTCAAAAGAACACTGTGGGGGGCTGTTCTAACTTTGGCTTTTAGCATCTGGGTGGTCTTACTGATATTTTTCATCGGGGTTTTCTCTGGATGTTGGGTTACTGGGATCAGTTGGACCAGTATGAAGTCTCCTGGGTCCTGCCCCGATTGGTTGTATATTCTGATTCCTAGCGTTAGTCCTGTCTGGGCCTTTAAAAAGGTATTTTCTGATCCATTAGTTATGCTTAATAAGGTGAGTTTTATGGGGTCACAGGTTTTTATGCCACAGCCTGCCAGGCTGGGGATTTTCTGTAGGATATACAAAGAAGTCAGTGGGACCCCCTTCCAGGGAGCGGTGGCACCTACCAGCAAGTTCCAAGAGCAGCAGAATCCTCTACCTTTTAGGGGGTCTCAGCAGAGGTATATGTCATAACTCCCATAGCTGCAACACCTACACCCTCTCCTGCGGGCAGGTATGAGGGCGTGGGGGTATGGGGCAACCAGCAAGGTGTAAGGAGCATGATCTTGGATTGCCCTGCAAGTGTCAAATATTACAGTGGCTGAAGTTGCACTTGCCTAGAGTGTGACTGAAGCATTCAGCATGGATTGTTTGCCCCAGCTTTGACTAATTTGCAGCTGCCATAGATTTTGGGGGTGGGTATCGGCTCCTAGGGAGGGGGCAAGGAAGTAAAGTACAAGCAAGTTAAGGCACAGAAGCAATTGCAATTAGGGCTCTATTCACAATAGTCCAGTCTGCAGGGGCCATAGCAATGAGTCCAACTCCAAATAAGAAGGTGAGCAGGCCACATAAGCACAGGATCTACCAGGAGCAGGAGTCCATTTAGCAGGCGTCTGATGAAGTTGGTGTTCAAGGATCCTGGGTGACTCGCACTTTCATGGGTGGCCGGTTGTGGGTTGGGCTGTTCAGCTGTCCTGCTCTTTATCAAGATGTGCCTTCTTGACCCTGGAATGATGGATCCAAGGGACAATGCCTGCAACTTTAAGAGCAGTTGGAGTTACAAGGATCATATTATGTGGACCTGTCCAGGAAAGCAGAAGGTGTTCTTTTTTCCAGTCTTTGACCCAGACTAGATCCCCTGGCTGCTGGGGGTGCACCGCATGTCCCAGGGGGATGAAATTCCAGGACAAGACAGTTTTATGTATTTTGGGTAGAGTTTTCCCCAGCTGCTGGAGAATGGAATCTTGGCTAGCCTCCCCCAGAAGTTTGAGATTTCCTCTGAAGGTCCGGATAACTGGGTGTGGCCGTCCAAATAGAATTTTAAAGGGTGAATAAGCTGTGGGTCCTGAGATGCACCTAACTCGGAGAATGGTGAAGGGAAGTAAGTCTACCCAGGGAAGACCAGTTTCCTGGCAGAATTTGGCTAGGGTGGCTTTGAGGGTTCGAGTCATGCGTTCAACTTTCTCTGAGCTCTGGGGCCTGTAAGCAGTATGGAGTTTTCACTTGATTCCTAACATTTTTGCTAGCTCTTGGACTATGGCAGCCACAAAGGCCGGGTCATTGTCACTTCCAACTGACAGTGGCAGCCCATGTCATGGAATGATTTCTCTAAGTAAAGCCTTAGTCACTTCTCTTGCCTTTTTGGTGGGAGTGGGGGAAGCTTCGACCCAACCTGAAAAGATGCATATCATCACCAACAGATATTTGTACCCCTGACTTAGTTTCACTTCTGTGAAGTTTACTGTGATATCTTCAAAGGGGGCCATTCCTGTGTGCTGGACACCTGCCAGATTATGGGGGCCCTGCAAAGGGTTGTTTTTGGCACAAACTTGGCACTGGCTGCTGATGGTGGCACAGAGAGAAATTAGCTGGGCTATGTATTAGTATCTCCTGAGCAAGACTTCTAGTGCAGTTTTTCCCAGGTGGGTGAGTTGTTGGTATCACTGGATAAGGGCATGATCAGCTCCTTTTGGTACAAAAATCTGGTCATCCAGGATCAGCCAAGTTCCTTCAGGGGTTCAGCTTCCCCCTTCTCTTTTAGCCCATTCCTGTTCTTCCCGGGTATAGCTTAGTTGATCAGTCTCTTTTCCTAAGAGGGACAGCTCTGGTGTTAATTCTGGGTCTCATATTCCATGGGTTCCTTCAGCCACTTGCCAAGCTTCTTTGTCAGCTAGCCTGTTTCCTTGAACAAACATATCCATTCCTTTCTGGTGTCCCCAGGAGTGGATGATGGCAACTTTGTCTGGTTTCCAGATTGCTTCTAACAGTTGGAGGATTTCTTTTATGTTTTTGATTTCCTTTCCCCCTGTGGTTAGGAGACCTTTTCCTTTATAAATTGCCCCATGGATATGAACAGTAGCAAATGTGTACTTAGAGTCAGTGTATATGTTTACTGCTTGCCCAGCAGCTAGCTGCAGGGCTCGGACCAGTGCCCAGAGTTCTGCCCATTGTGCAGACCATCCCCGCGGTAGAGACGCTGTTTCCACCACCCATTCAGAAGTGGTGACTGCATACTCAGCAAGCTTTTGCCCATTTTTAACAAGACTGCTCCCATCTGTAAATAGTTTCTGATCTCGGGAAGGGAGTGGTTTGTCTTGGGTGTCGGTGTGACTGGTATAAACTTCTTCCATCACTTCGATACAGTCATGTTCAGGAACCCCTTCTTCATTTGGCAAAAAGGTGGCAGGGTTTAGACTGTGCCCTGTTTCTATTGTCACTCTGGAGTTTTCACAGAGTAAGCCTTGTTAATGTATGAGACGAGGATTTGATGTCCACCAATGCCCATGTGAGTTCATTAGGGCAGTGACTGTGTGTGGCACTATAACGTGAATTACCTGTCTGAGACTTAATTTGTTGGCTTCTTTGACAACAGTTGTTGCCAAGGCTTTTAGGCAGGGCAGCCACCCTGCAGCCATGGAGTCCAGCTGCTTGGAGAGGTAAGCAATAGGTCTTTGTTTGAGAACCCCCAATGCTACTTTGTTCTTTTCATGCACAAACAGGTTAAAGTTTTGAATTACATCTGGGAGCCCCACGGCAGGGCTTCGGCCGAGTTGTCTTTTGATGTTTTGAAAGGCCCCCTCTTGAGCTTCTCCCCAGGCAAGAGGCTTTTTTTCTGGACCCACCAAAACTTCATAAAGGGGTTTGGCCATGGCTGCATACACAGGAATCCAGATGCAGCAAAACCCTGCAGCTCCAAGGAACTCAAGAAGCTTTCTTTTTGCAGTGGGGGTAGGAATGGTGCAGATCACTTTCTTTCATTTGGGTCTGAGCATCCAGTGCCCTTGTGTGATGCTAAACCCCAGGTACTTGATCTGCTGTTTACAGATCTGGGCCTTTCTCCAAGATACTTTGTACCCAGTCTGTGTTAGAAGTTGTAGGAGAGTCTGGTTCCTTCTCCAGCAGTCCTCTTCCATTTCACTGGCAAGTAGGATGACATCTATATATTGTAAGAGAGCACACCTGCAGTCTTCCCAGGGGTAGGTGTCCAAATCTGCTGCCAAGTCTTCCCCAAAAAGGGTAGGGGAGTTTTTGAAGCCCTGCGGGAGGCTGGTCCAGGTTAGCTCCGTTTTCTGCCAGGTTCTGGGATCTTCCATTTAAAGGCAAACAGAGGCTGGCTTGGGGGGGTCAGCTGCAGGAAGAAGAAGGCATCTTTCAGGTCCAGGCAAGTGAACCAGGTGGCTTCAGGCAGCAGCTGTACTAACAAAGTGTACGGGTTGGGAACAACCTGATGTAAGGTGAGAGTGGCATTATTAATGGCTCATAAATCTTGCACTGGTCAATATCCAGGCCCATCTAGCTTTTTTCCTGGCAATAATGGGGTGTTCCAAGGTGACTGGCATTTGATTAGGATCCCCTCTCTCTTCAGGCTATCTATGTGTTTGGCTATGCCCAATTGCGCTTCATGGGGCATTGGATATTGCCTCTGCCAGATTGGGATCGCTCCAGGCTTCAGGTCATGATGATGGGTGCATGATTCTGTGCCATTCCCAGTGGGTTTTTTTCTGCCCAAACCTGGGGGAAAAGTTCCAGCAGTTTTTCCCGATTCTGTCCTGAACTTTCTTCTGCATGAAGTCTCCATTCTTCGCTTTGGGGCATGGTGACAAGGAGAGTGAGGCTGGTCCCGAGGTTTAAGCTTGCTGACCCTTCAGGTTTGAAGGTAACCTGGGCTCCCAGTTTGGTTAAGAGGTCCCTACCAAGCAGGGGAACTGGACATTCAGGCAGGTACAGAAAATCATGAGTCACTTCATGGCCACCAAGCTGGCAAGTTCTTGACTGGCAAAAAGGCCGTTGGCTTGATGGGGCCCCAGTCGCTCCTATATTAGCAGTTTTTCCGATAAAGGGGTCAACAAGGGTTGTGACCACAGAATGTTCAGTGCCAGTGTCCACCATGAAAGTCATTGACTGGCCTCCAACTTGTAGTTTGACCATGGGCTTGTGGGGGCCAATTCCAGTGAGCCTGGTCACCCCTATTCAGGGTTGAGTTCTGCCAGCCTGAGCAGATGTTCTTAGAGCTCAGGTCGCTATTTCCCTTTAGTGATGTTCCCTCTATGTGTCTGAGTCTTTTGGGAGCACTCATTTTTCCAGTGTCCACTTTCTTTGCAGTAGGCACATTGGTCTCTGGCCAAGGGACCCTTCTGGCATGTGTCTCCCCTTTTCGAGGTGGTCCTTCTCTCTGGTGCAGTCAGAATTTCCTAAGGCTGCTGCCAGTAGGGAGGCTTGAGGTTTTATTTACTTCTTGGCTTCTCATTTGGTGGCTTCATCTCAATTGATGAATATTTTATTGGTGACTTCCAGTAGTTGAGAGATGCTCATGCCCATGAACCCTTCTAATTCTGGGGCCTTTCTTTTAATGTCTGTTGTTGCCTGTGCAACAAAGGTGGCATACACCATCCTCTGGTTTTCCGGAGCTTCTGGGTCAAAAGGATTGTAGATTCTGAAGGTCTCACAAAGCCATTCATAGAAATCTCCCAGAGATTCATTGGGTTTTTGAGTAACTAAAGTCATCTTTGTCATGTTTGTGGTCATTTTGCCCCCTCTCAGACCCCTCAGAGGAGCATTTCCCAGTACTCCTGGAGTGCAGCCAGTCCTTGTTCAGTGTTGAAGTCCCAGTTCAGTTGGGCTTCTGGTGCCACTTCTCATGCCCAATCTTCTGGGTTTAAGATGCCAGTAGGGGTCTGCTCCTGCAGCCACTTTCAGGTTTTTATCAGAATTTGTCGTCTCTCCTCCATATTAAACAAAATCAGGAGTTGGCAGCAATCATCCCAAGTAGGATGATGGGTTTGGAAAATGGATTCCATGAGATCAATAAGGGCCTGGGGCTTTCCGAGTAGGAGGGAGTGTGGTGCTTCCAGTTTAAGATGTCTGTAGTTGTGAAGGGCTGGTAGTATAATACAGGGTTCCCGAGTTGGATGGTCCCATTCTCGCCGATCTGGACAGGACCCTGTGTTTCATGGAGGGGCATCTGTTATGCCGGTTGTGCTGACCGGAGTCTCCTTGCTAGTGGGGTTGCAGGGCTCTCTTCAGAGGGGGTCAATATTCCTGTAGGGGCTGAATGTGGAGGAGTTGCTGGGAGATCTGCCTGCATTCCTGGGCTAGGAGGAGAGAGCAAAGGTGGGGGTGTTTCTGGGAGATCTGCCTGCATTCCTGGGCCAGGAAGAGAGGCTAGAGTGGCCAGAGCATATGGCGGTGGGGGTGGTGGTGGGTCCTCCTCCAAGGAACCTTGATGAATGACTGGCTTCTGGAGCCCCATACCCTGTGCAACCAAGACCCTGCTCTGTCCCTTTTTTCCAATGCAAAATCGAACCCAATGGGGCAGAATCTGTGCTATCTCCAAGCAAGAGTTGATTTAGGGAAACTGATCAGCGAGGCCAGGAGTTCCTGTGACCACCAGGCACACTGCTTGGATCCTGGCTATTTCCAGGGTCCCTTGCGAGGGCCAGTCAACATTAAAAGTGGGCCACTCTACTTCACATAAGGCTCAGAGGGTGTCAGGTTTCATCCAGATGCCATGACCTCTGGAAAAACCCTTCTTGAAATTCTTGAGCATGCAGTTTAAGACAGTAGGTTTTGACTGTAATGAGCCCATTCCCTGCATCGATGATGCAAGACAGACAAGGGAAGGGGTCAGCTCTCTCAAGGCCACTCAGATGCCTGCCTGTCCACGTGTCTCACGAGAACTTAGGCTCATCTTAGCTAAGGCATCAGGGTAAATTTCTGGGTGGCTGTTATGTCATATGACATAGCCATGGAAAACAGGTTAGGGCCCAAGTGGATGCTATAGCATAACACTTTGGAGTCACAGACTGGTACGGCAGATGCAAACCTCTGCCATCCTCACTCACTCCCACAGTCACTCAGAGGTTATGCAGTCCCTCCCTCAGGGATTGTCCTATTCTGGAATCTCGGATTTCAGGAGGTGATCAGTCTCCTCTTCTGTCTGGAGATGGGCCTGACTGAGGGCTTGGCACCACTGAGTCAGGCCGGGGTGTAGGGATGTGGCCTGCGGGGACCGCCTCAGAATGAAGTCCCATCAAGAGGACAGGCGGCACCCATCTCGTTCGCTCAGAGATCGCCATTGGCCATGCCCATCAGCCCCAGGCTTGGAGGCACAACGGGCCTACTTGATTGGGTCTTTCCCAGTCAGGGAACCAAATGTTGTGGCCAGCAGTAAGTAATCCAAATGGCACTCTTGGATAAAACCAAAGTTTTATTATGCACAGGCCCAGAGGAGAGTTCACTCTCCAAATTCTGAGCCCTGTTTTCCAATTTTCATAAGTTTATATAGGTACACTATGTGGGCAAATTCCTGAGCAAGCAGGCA
>JAQZBX010029054.1:0-27504 GCA_029593785.1 Cabassous unicinctus
ATCATAGAAAGGGAGGCAAGAGTTCAACAGTGGGAAAATGAAGCTAAAATGCCTCACCACATTCATACTTTCAATGAATAATTTGAGCAGTTTGGTGGTTTGGACTATTGTGGCATTTATACTTTTTAGACTTTGGGTCAAAAATAGAGTTCAAAGGGCACCAAGTCAGGGTCATTGGCTACACCCATCAGCCCCAGTGAAAACAGGCCCATTTTAAAGCCTACTCCTTTAAACTTGTAGCAGCAGGAAAGTATGAAGACTGTCAGTCAGTTCCACCTCTGTGAAGGGGTGCAGCTTTGCCTCCCCCTGCAGAATGAAGCCAGATTTGGGGTGAATTCTTCCCTAAAGGAAATGAGGAAGAAACCTTAAACATGGGAGGCAGAATCCAGAGTCCCAATCCCAAGTCAATGTGGCCTTGAGGAAGTAGCTTGCTCTCTCTGGGCCTCAGTGAAACAAAGAAGTTGAATCATTAGATAGACTCAGAGACACCATCCGGTTCTGAAATCCTGTGAGTCTGTGAGTATAACTACATTAGACTGATAACATATTTTGCACCAAGTTGCAGATAAGAAGAATAACTAAGCAGCACTCTCCCACAGCCAAGATTAAAATCCTCATAGAGAATCATGGAAGTCCTTCAATTAGGCTGGTTAATCTCAAAAGAGCCTAATCAAATAAGAGTAAATTGTCTGTTGTAGAATTTCTGAAAGTTCTAACCACTCGCCCACCTTTAAAGCTCCATGATTTTTCAAGGTGCATAACAGGTGGGAGGTCAGAATCGCAGTGAGGGGCAAGGTGATGGGCATTTTTTAGCTACTTTACAACTCCTTCCTCCAAATTCCAAACCCTCGCCCTAGATTGAGCCACTGTTATTAATGGAAGTGTGTCCTATCAGGTGCTAGGAGGAAAAGAGATGAAAAACCACGGTGCTGCCTTACTTCCCACCCAGCCAGACTTAACGTATTCTTCAAGCTTCCCTTTTCCTTCAAGAAAATTTTGCAGATGGTTCCATAATAATTGTTCCCCTTTTCAAACTGGTGCCTTATAGAGTCTAGCACTCACTGGCATTAATCATGTCTGTTACATCTCACAGTTTTATTTAACTTTTAAAGCAGCGTTTCCTCCGGTGTTATATTACTAGGTGTTCCTTAAAGCTATCCTACGGTCAGAATCTATTATACACTGGATGAAAGAGAGTTGAACAAACTTTACAGGAAAACATCTCAGAGCAATTAATAGACTGATGTACATAGTGACACGCCAAGTGAGGTACATGGCACATGGCCTTCCCAAGTTTATTTTTTTAAAAAAAGCTTTCATCAGATATGACTGTCTAACCCTTATAACAGGTGTTCACTTAAGAATTAAAATTCAGAAATTCATTTATTCATTTGATCATTGATGCCACAGATATTTACTGGGTACCTACTTTGTGGCAGGCTATTCTACGGATGGAGACATCATATGGGGAAGACACAATAACAGCTAATCATAATGCAATGGGGTCAGTAGAATGACAGCGAGATGCACAGGAAAAGATGAATGTAACAGAGAAGCAACCACCTGAGGAGGAGTGGTCAGCAGCTTAGAAAATCTTTCTACATGGGGTGACATCAGAAGGGGGGTGGGACTATCAAACTACTGAACTGATGTGCATGTATAATGACCACAATTTCCAATTTCTAACATTTTTCTCATTTTACAATACCTACTTTTTCATATCCCCTTGGGCACTTGCAATATTTTAGCCATTTTGAATTGATTTGAGCTTCAATTTGCCTTTCTGAGGAGGTGCATTCCTTTAGAGTTTTCCCATATATTTTTCCTATCTGTGAAATGCTTCAATCACAACCCCAACCCCCAAACCCAGGCCATTGAATTTGGGCCTCCCCAACAAATTTAGGCCTCAGACTTCTTTCCTGTATTTCTTAGGGCAAAAATCTTTAAGCAATTTCTAAGAAAGTCTTGAGGAAAAGGATATGGTCATCTTTTTCAAAATAGTGAGATTTAAAAATTGAAAGCTTTGTGAGCAGTTCACAGCCCATGAAGGAACTTCTTGTTTGTGCCTGGGGAAGGTTTGATTTGGAAGTCCCGGGTAGAATGCCAGAGGAGAGGTCGGAAGGACAAGGTTGTTTTGCCTGAAAGAAAGTCCTTGAAGACACGGCCACTGAAGTGGGAGAAGGGAGCAAAGCTGTAAACCAGCACATTTTAACCCTAGACCACTGTTAAAACCCACCTTCTGAAGGGCACGGGTTGGGGTGGCTGCAAGACTGAAGGACACACTCAGTACAGTGTCAGGCATAAACTTTATTTATTGGGACTTAACGACAGGAGAGATTCTCTCTGGTGGCAGCGGTCCAGAGGATGGAGACAGCACTCCGCAAAGAGGCAGGAAAATGAGGGGCAATATATAGGGTCTCAGAACAAAGACATTTTATAACAGAATTTCTGCTAGGGTCACATGAAGCACATAAATGGGGTCTTGTGATGCTATTGTAGGAAGGAGCTGTACAGCCTGGAGAAAATTACAGCCTACTATACCATCTGTTTCCCTGTGAGGAGGTTTGTTACATTTTAACTCCCGTCCTAGGGCATGCAGGAGACTGTGTACTGTGGGCAGAGTTTCCCTTAGGGAGGGGGAGCCAGGGCTGGGCACCTACTGGACCCCCACAACCACTCCAATCCATTTGATAATGCTCTGTGGTTTATTTCTGCTCATATTAGTCCTCACCCATATGCCAACATCCCGAGTCTCCTGCAGGGGCCACTCCTCTGATAGCTCCTTTAAAATAGAAATTTATACCACCTACCTTCCTTCAGAAAGATTCATGACATAATAGGCTGCATTCTTACCTTTATCATAATTTATGAGAAAGATTATAAGGTAGGTCCTTCCCATCCCTACCAGGCACAGGATACCTAGGATCCTTTCTCCTCCCCCATTCCTATCTGGCTGCAGAGAGAGATTTTCTTTCGAATTTTAAAATCAATTCTAGGATACCTGGTGCAGAGGCAGGAAGGGCCTTGCATGGGGAACATAGCCACGGCTGCTAGCCTGCGGCAGACTCTTCACTCATTCTGTAGTGAAAAGAGCCTGAAACTGCAAGTCAGCTTGAGTGGCCCAGCTCTCTCTTACTAACCGTGTAACTTTCCTGCTCTCAAACCTCATTTTCCTTGTCTTCAAATGGAATAATAATGACCTTCCAGTGTCCCACCCAGGGTGCTTGAGAGGTTCAAATGAGTCAAAATAGGTGAGAGCTCTGTGAACATCTAAAGTTCCAAGTGCTTTATCTGAGACCTCTCTTCACTCTGTATACGATCTGGTTAAGTTCTTGGGCTCTGGAGTGAGACCCACCCGGGTTGGAATCCTGGCTCTGCCTCATATTAGCTGTATGACACTGGGTAAGTTTCACTCTCTAAGCTTCATGTTCTTCATCTATAAAATGGAGAGTACTCACCCTCAAAGAGTAGTGAGGATTTAATGAGATCATAAAGGTAGCACTCTGACAGTGTCTGCAACAGAGGTCTCTCAATGAATGCTGGCTCACATCATTAGCGAATAGATACTGCTATATGTATCACTCTATTGTTACAGTGTGGGAGAATGAGAGTCATCAAGTGTGCTGGAACCTCATCAGATATAAAATTCATATGTCACTTCCTCTGTGGAGGTTTTCCTTACTCCCTCACCCTTGCCCAAGTTCATTTATCTCATATCATATATGTTTCAAAATTCTATTGTACTTATTAGGCACTGTTTGGTCATTCATCTACTTATAAGTGTCCTCTATTAGATTATAAGACACTGGAGGGCAGGGACTGTGTCCCACTCATCTCAGAACCCCCCGTGCCTAAGACAGTGCCTAGCTCATAGTATGCACTTAAAAAAATGCTTACAGAATTGGATACATGGATACATAATGCATATCAGTATATGCATTCACTGAGGGTTATCCACTCAAATAAGTGGTGCAGACATGAAAGCAGAGGTACTACTATACTAGAAAGGAGACAGCATCATCTCCAGTGTCTAGGAAAGCCTTTACTCTGCCATCCGTTCCTGCTCTATAGTGTGGATTTATACAGATCTGATGCTTCTACTATGCAGTTCAAGCAAACATTAATAACTCAATTATTTTACCAGCCTTTTAAAGACAATAAAAATGAAGCAAGACAGTGTTGGGAGAAAACTAAAATATATATACATATATCAGTCAATTCCACCTTTCTCCAGATTTTGCATCCCTAATATAATGGCACAAAGTCCTAAGCTCTATACCAAAAAGCACAAACATAAACTGAATCAGGATCAGGGAGATTGAAGCAGTGTAGGACTAGATGAAGTAGATAGTTTCCCACATAGCGCAATTTCCAGATATAACCACAAGAACCTGCCTTCCCAACAATTTTCCCCAAAAACTTTAGCCTCCCTTCCTAACTAGCCTGAAATTCATGCCATTGTAAATGTGTGTGTGTGTGTGTGTGTGTGTGTGTGTGTGTGTGTGTGTGTGTGTGTTTGGGGTGAGGATGAGGGATGAGATGGACATGACATCTTCAGAAAACCCTTGCAAAAATGCCTGCTATCTTTTAACCTACCTTTTCTCATTAGCATGTTAGCATCATTCATGGGAATGGGCCTTGTAAGTCATAAAACTATTTTATTATTAACACAGATTAGTATATCACCAAACCCACAGAAGACAGCTTGGCCAGGAGGGAAAGAGAAATTGGAAAGGACAGGTTGATTTTAATCATAGGCCTGAGGTTGCTATGCGCTATGAACTAGGTGCAGCCTGGAGAAGGTGGACCAGGAAAAGGTGACTTCGTTAAAGCCTGGGCCCTGGGTAGCTGGGGATGAAGCATAATTATGCAAATCAGTTTCAGTATTCAATCCTGTTGTCCCTTGACTCTACTCATTATTCTTGGTTGGGTTTTTTTGTTTGTTTGTTTTGTTTATTTCCAACTAAGGCTTATTGATCACTGAGTACATGCTACCACTAAGATAGGCCCTTGGTGTACAGTGGTGACAACGCAGATATAGCACCTTCCCTTATGGAGTATACAATCCTAGTAGGACAGACAGACATCAACCAAGCAAATACACTAATGAATACTTAGCTTCAAAATGGGCTAAGAGCTAAACAGGAAAGGAACAGCAGAGTATGAGAGACTAACGGGGCAGGGGAAACTACCTTTTAGATTGAGTGCAGAAGTGGATTTACCATGAAACGAACAAAGTATAAGCTTAAAGGCCTCTCAGTTGCAGGAGCTCCTTCTAAGGCCCTGGGGGAGTGGGGGGGGGGGGACGCTACAGTGTGTTCACATGTGTATAATTTTGTAAGATTTGCAACTGTAAGTGATTTCAACTGCAATCAGTTAAGACCACTGTGTCTCTCCACTCTGATGTTGGGTGGACTTGGCATTTTGAGAATCTAGTTAAGGGAAAGGTGAGTTGGGAATGCATTTCATTTGGGTTTGGTGGGATATATTATGATACACAGTTCAGCTGTAATGTAGGAAAGGCTTCCAAGAATACTCTTCCTACGTCTGTGCCAACTCATACAGCAGGATGACGCAATGATGAATCACTAGAAGTTCTATGGTCATGTGACAGTATCCTACATCTCCTGGACCCAGAAGCATGTGGGTAGTGGGGAAGAAACAAGGTTTGAAATGCATAGAGCAAGACAGAGCTCCTGCCATCTGTGACAATAATACTAAACATTTGCTGAGCATTACGAATAAAGAGTTATAAAATGGAAATAAACTGTTCTAAACTATTAAAAATTTTAAAAAAAGCATTGATGACAATGCTGGAGGAAAACTAAATTATCTTTCTATGCTTACTTTAGAAAATACTATAAGATTGTTGTCATAGGAAGTGACAATCAAAAGATAAGTAGCCAGGACATGTAGGGAGAAAAACCATGAAATCAATGTTTATGATACCAGTTAAAATTTTAAATTTTAAATATATTCTTCTTGGGGATGTCTTTTCTTATTCTAAATAAATATTCACTTTTGCATACAAAATTTTATTCATAATTGTGTGTTCATTTTCCTAAGGAGAACGCCAAAATTCTATAAGCTTCAGGCCCCACAAAATCTGGATCTGTCCCTTGTCACGGCTGCTCTGTGGAGGTGACACTTCAGCCAAAACCTGAGGAAAATGAAGGAAACTGCCAAGAAAAGAAACTCCCAGGCAATGGGAAGAGATTGCAGAAAGGCCCAGGGTGGGAATGAGCTTGGAGAGTTCATGAGTAAGACCACCAGTCCTATCTATTTCCAACAGCATGTATTTAATTATAAAATAAATGCACATTCACTGCAGGAAATTTGAAACGCTCAGGGGAGCACAAAGAAGAAAACAAGAACCACCATATGTATCCCAATCTTTTATTAGACAATATCATTGCTCTGGGTATACCACAAGGGCTCTGGACCAGGTAGGGTAGCTCTAGAATGGTCCGGAAGCTGGCAAATTTTTAGAGCAATGTACAAATATCAGGAACCTGGCTGCTGTCATCATCATCTTCACAATCATTGTCATCGTCAATGCCCAATCAGGAAAGCTAAAAATATCCTCATTTCAATCCTTTGCCAAGGTCATCCTGCTATGAAGAAATACACAGACCCTCGGTGCCAGTAAAGACCTGGGTGAACTGGGGCCTCTGGGGATTCCCAATGAAGTGAACATTTATTGTTCTGCTGCCCAGCACCCTTGCCTTATTCTGGAAAACAGCACCTCTTCTTTTAGGGGATTGACCTACTCCTACTTGAACCAGATGGCTTTAATAGAAAGTGACAATCATAGTTCCTTCTCCCAGCTCCCAACCCGATTGATGGATTGGAGAATGGGCACATGGCCCAATTTGGGCCATTCTAATCCTACTCCCATGATTTTCTAACTGGAGCTCAGGAAGGATTGGCCCGATCTCTAGTGGCAAAGATGGGAGATGTGGACCTGAGAGCAGTAGAAGGCCATGTTTCAGGGCAAAAAGAAAAGAAGTAGGTCTGAGAAAGTAAAGCTGGGGGTCTAGGAGAGGAGCTGAGAAGAAAGGTGAAGAGTGCCCCCGTGAAAATCCCAGGGAGTCCTGGTTCTAGGCATGCCTGCGACCCAGCTACCGCCACAGCCTGTCCTGCTGACTGGCTGGGTGAAACAGTAAATTCCCCTCTTGCCTAAGTTAGTTCAAGTCGCCTGCCTGCTACTAGGAGCCAAATGATCTCCAATATGCTAAATTTGAATGCTTCCCATGGATCTTTATCAAGCACTTTATCAAGGCCAAGGCACATGCCTGAGTCAGGGTTGCTATTAAAGAAAGAAAAAAGGGACAAGAGCTAAGATTTACTGAGGGTACTTTATATAAATTATTTAATTCTTCCTCACATTCACTCTAGAAAGTCGGTATTGTTTTTAAGAAAATGAGACTGAGTGTGTTTGGTAACTTGTCCAAATTCTTACAGGAAGTAACAGAGGAAAAATTGGAACTTAGCTCTCACTCCAAATCCCATTTTTATTCCTCTGCTCCTTGTTGTCTTTGATGGGGTCTTACAATACAATACAAATAATAAAATTGGATAAACACTGATGCCAAACAAGGGGTAGCAAAGGAGAGAAAAAACATTCGGTATAGACTGACCCACTGCCCAAGAGGCCACTCAAATTCTGGGTACCAAACTGGACTCAGGTAACCCTGTTACTGCTTTTAAATCCTGTCCTTGCCATGAACCTAAAAATGTCATTGTTCCTAGAGAAGAACCTTAGTTGAGGTTTCTCACTTAAGTATGTTCAGATCTGTAAGTTGGTGATGGAAAATAAAATCTTCAAAGACTTAAGCAATTTTATTGGGAGAAAAGTAATGTTTAGCCAAGTCTGTAATAAAATGTGGGGGGAATCAGCAGAATACAGCCACCCAAAGTCACGGCAGGGAAAATGGGTCTAAATCACAGCAGAAATTACTTACATCCTTTATATGGGAAAACTGTGGGCTGATGGTGAGTTCTGTGAAACAAAGAAATGGGTTACCAGGGCAAGCTAAGGAATCTCCCCATCTAGAGGTCTTTAAAATAGTAAAAATTTTCTTAGTCTGAATGGCTTTACGTGTGGTCCTCCTTGAGGTGGGGAGGGGTCAGGGGGCTATGGAGGGAGGGATGACCCCTCCAAAGCCCTTCCTAAAGCCTGGGATTCTCTCTACCTGACTGTCATCACCTTGAGGAAGGGGGTCTTTGCCATTCTCTTTCCTAGTTCTTGCCTGCCTTAGCAATGCACTAATTCACCACTGCTGCAGAAATGATTGAAATATTTAGACATAATGGATGGAGTTTAATAGGGTCCAGTGGGAAACCCAGGTGTTTAGATCAGCTTAAAAATAATAACCACCTCCCCTGCCGGGGGCTTTCTATTCACAATCAGCTCTGCTTTTATTCTTAACCATAAAGGCTACCTCAAACAGGAAATTATTCACGTGATTGGTCTTTACAAGTGCTGTTGGGTCTAAACTGAGGGCTGTAGAGGTCATTAGTGGGCAGCCATGTGATTAACCTTTGCTAGCCCGTTGCTTTTCACACTTTGTTAACAGCTTCCATTATTGCTCCTCTGAGTCTAGAGGAAGCTGTTTATTGACAGTATTAAAAATACATAGCTACAAATTCTTAAGAGCCTCGTGTTAAAGAAGAAGAAGAAGAGAAGAAGAAGGAAAAAAAGCCTTCCCAACATCTTATAGCCAGCCAACTGGGGAAATGGGAAACCTCTAATTTGCCATAAAGGTTTATCAAGAACTGCACGAAGTACCACTCCATTTGACTCAGTGGTAGTCCCTGACGAAGCACTTCTCCTTTCGTATTTATATATGTTATGGTGCCACCAGAGCATTTTAAAATTTGAAAAGAGACCTATAAAAACCTGGTAGTATTTGGGGATTGATTGGACTTCGTTATTTCTGAGGAAATTGAGTTGTATGTACGTTTGGGGAGGAGGAAAGGAAAGAGGTGATAAGAAAAATGTTCCTCTTCAGAAAATATAAAGCCATCTCTCACATGAAAAGATCAAGAGTTTCAGGAAGGATTATTATCTGGGGCTCGGTACTTATTCTGATGTGAATAAATGATGGCTGTTTTTGTTTTCACCCACCCCCAATCCCACCCTGGGCTATAAAATGTCTAGGGAGGCATTTCCTAGAATTGTTTGTGCAAAAAAGACCATATTGATGTTTCTCTACCAGTGATATGCCTAAAACCTTATTAAAGGATGGCATTCTTCAAATGGCCCTTCGTCCAGACCCCTCCCACTGCCCCCATGACCTCCCTGCAAGCATTGAATGGCCTTTCTATGACCCCCCACCTCAGCAGAAGATTTTTTCCCAAGCAGTTTCCTTTTACTTTCTGAATTCCAGTGAGGAATTTAACTCCCTGTTTCAGAAGTAGCTAAAGCTTCCCCCCAGTAAGCCAGAATCCACAGTCTAGGCGGGAAGAAGTCCCAACTAATTCAAGAAATCCATCTCCTGGTGGTAATACACACACACACACACACACACACACACACACACACACACGAGTGGGAAAAGAAACCATTAGAATTCCATTTAAAATTTCTGTGCTTATAAGAAAGGGATAGTGTACCAAAATAAAGGGGGGGAAGGGCTGATTCTCCTTCAATTGTCTTAGCTTTTGAGTTGTTTTATGTTTTGATGCTATTGCTCTAACTTATTCATATGTTGTTCAAAATGTACAGCTAAAGACTCAAACCCTTTTCCTGGAAATAGGGAAATAAGACAGAGAAAGTCTTAGTGATTATTTATATATATATATATATATATATATATATATACACACACACACACATATATATGAATCGATTAATCTTATTAAAAGAAGTCAGAGGGAGCAGATGTAGCTCAAGTGGTTGAGCGCCTTCCTATGTACAAAGTCACAGGTTCAATTTCGGTACCTCCTTTTAAAAAAAAAAGAAGTCAAGCAGAATAAATGGGACTACTGTGTTCTAGCAGAGTTATTCATTGTATACTATAATGACTTCTGGTGTTTGTGTGACTTTTACTTTATCTGGACTTTGGTTCCGATATATACATTCTGCTCAACAAATTCAAGCAAACAAACAAAAGGTTCAATTCCCATTTTAAAATGTCTGTATAACTTTTGAAACTGACAAGCCACATATTCCTATATTTCATGATTGGAAAGGTGGAGGGGAAATTGTTGCTAGGATAAGACTTTGTATTTGATGTCAAATTTTATCTGGAAGCTTATTTTAAAAGTGGAATTATAACCTGCCCACCCCCCAAAAGCATGGATTTGAGATGAAAATGCCAAAATAACTTTAATTATAGGTTTGTTGGGGGTGTGACATTAAAATATCAGTCAGTTGAAAACTTCACATTATTAATGTGTCACTCAAAAAATTCAAAATTTGTGTTATACTATTACTATTTATTTGTACATTCTTGTTCTCCAATGCATATTCTTACCAGATAAGAGCCCAAATCAGTATGAGTGTTCCAACATTTTCAAATTTCTTTTAAAATCAGAGTTAAGCATAAATCATTGTAGAATTCCCATTTAAAACCTTGGTTCCACTCATTGCAGATTTTCAAAATTGGACTGAAGCATATATAATTTTTTAATAGAGCAAAATAATAAATTTCAGTTTGACCTACAATACTGTTATTTTTTTCAACAAAATTCAAAATAATATTGTGGCACAGGAGGAAAAAATATGGTAGTCTGTAACTTCAAGCTACTATTTCTTACCCTAGACTTATTGCAGACAATAATTGGTTTTCTCTGATCCCTCTCCCAAGCTGCATGAGAAAGGAAACCATGGAAACTGGGCTGCCACAAAGCAATGCTTTCTAACCTCGGCTGAGCTCTCACTGATCCTCAGAAATGGTTTTACACATTCCTCGTTGACTGATTATTACAGGGGGTCCACAGTGCCTCTTTTAAACTGTCTTCACCCTCAAGGGCCCACACCTGGACTTCCCTCAACCTCACTCACAGGTGACTTCATGTTCCACTTCACTGAGGAAGGCTGGTGAGCATGAGCTCCTTGCTCTGGTGCTTGACCAAACCAGACTTGGGTCTCAGGCTGCCTGGCTGGCTTAGCTAGTCCAGCATGTGTAGCTAACCGAGTTCTCCCTGCCCTCGCCAGGCAGTCCAGCTTGACTGATATTCTTTCTCAAAGGCCCATATGTCACTCTCAAGTCCCAGGTAATCTTGATCCCAAGTCCATCCTGACTTTTAACAACAGCTTCTATGCTTCCATTACTGGCTCCGTTCCCTATGTCTAGGAACATGGCCACTTCTCCCTTATCCTTAAAATTTTCCTTTAAAGCCTCTCTCTCCACCGCTGTTTCTCTCTTCCTCAAGGCTTTGCCCTTGTTCTTCTCCCTTAGTTCTCTCTCTCTCTTTTACGATCTCTGTCTTCACTGTTTTCCTTGGCAAGCTTATCAAATCCTGTAGCTCCTAATGATCTGTAAGCAACTCATTCCAAAAATCCCTAAAATCTCATTTCTAACTTGAGGAACCATCAATTAATTCCTCAAACTAAAATTCTGTTTCCCCATCAAACTAGTCTTTTTATCAACTTCCTTATTTCGATAAAAATTGTCATTAATGTCCCTGAGGCATAGGTGTTTCTTCTCTTTCCATGGCTACTGAATCCAATAAATGGCCATTACACTTAAAATGAAACCCAAAATTCTTTTCGTGGCCTTCAACTCTGTTGTCATCTCCAAACTCATGTACCCCTGCCCTTCCCTGGCTTACCATGATTTAGCCACACTGGCCTGTTTCTGCTTCTCAAACCCTTTGAGTTGGTTGTCTCCTTAAAGCTTCTGTGTTTCCTCTTCTCTCCTCCTGGAATTCTGCCCCCAGATCACACCAGGGTATCTCCTTGTCCCCTGGACAAAATGTCACCTCCTCAGAGACATGGTCCCAGAAACTGTCATATCACTCTGTTTATATTTTCCTCAAAAGAACTTTCATGACTGATATTAACTTCTTATTTCTTTTTAATTTATTCATTGTTTGTCTCTCTTTTCTAGAATAGAGGCTTCTTGAGTGCAAGGGCCTTTGTATTTTGTTCACTAATATAAGTCTAGGGACAAGGACAGTGCCCTACAGAATCTCAATAACAATTTGTTCTAATAAATAAGTGAACTCAGATTCAACTGTCATAATACCTCTTGGAGCCATCCCTCTGCCACCATTGATCAATCCCTCATTATGCAACACCTTGACACTGCCCTAAACCTTTCATGTCACACTATGCTTTGTGCTGCTGCTATACTACCCCCACATGAACATCAGTTCTTTTACTATTACTCTCTTGCTCAACATGTTTTGTAAATTAAAAATTTTATAACATAAATTAAGCATAAACTCATCACCATACCTTTCAACATCCCTTCATCCACTCAATAATCATTTTTGGGCCTACTATACATATAAGACACTGTGTTGAATGTTGCAAAGGTGAATATTAAGTAAATCACACTACAATGTTCTATTATAGATGTGTGCCCAAGATTGATGTGTGCCAAGGTGAGCAGAGGAGAAAACCCCAACACTGCCTTGGAAAGGTGGGACTTCAGCTGAATCTTGAAGGATAAATAGTAGTTAGTCAGCCAAGCAAAAGTGTGTGTACATGGGTGACACATGAGTGTCTGTTTTCCAGGAAGGTAGGATAATATATGCAAAGATACATTGCATGTGGTGAGCAAGTGGCAGGATTATGGGGTGTGTTTGAGGAAAGGGCAAGAAATGAGGCAGAATGGTCAGCAGGGTCCAGATCAGTAAGTACCCTGTATGCTGTACCAACAACCAGAAAGGCAGAATAGAGTAGCTATTAAGAGCTTAGATCCTGGAGTCAGACTGTCAGGGTTTGATTCCTACCCCTATTGGGCAAATTACCCTTTCTGTGTCCCTGTTTCCTCATCTGCAAAATAGAGATGAAAATATAACTACAGCTACCTATCTTATAGGATTACTGTGAGAATTAAATGAGTTAATGTATGTAAAGCAATTAGAATAGTACTTGACACATATATGCACAATAGCATTATTTTTTCATTGTTATCCTATCTATAGTGGGGAGCTATGAATTTCAGGCAAGAAAGTAATTTAAAGTTCATATCTCTTTGGGATAATTATTACAGCAGTATATAAAATGGATGATAAGGAGAACAAGACTGGAAGCAGTAAATTCAGGATTAAGAAATGATGAGTCTCTAAACTCTAGTAGGAACAATAAACAGGTAAAAGAAAAGATAGGCTCAAGAGGTAGAATCAAGAGTATTTGATGAACAATTATGTTGGTAGCAAGGGTGAGAGAATTATGGATGACTCCCAAATTTCTGGCCTGGGGAAGTGGGTGGATGGTGGAGTTATTAAGCAGAACCAAAAGTACAAGAGGAAGAACTGATTTTTGGAAGAGAGGCAACGGGTTCAGTTTTGGATGTGTTGATTTTGTGATGCCTACAGTGTAAACATGAGAGATTGCCACTAGGCAATTGAATATGTGGGTCCAGAGCTCAGAAGAAAGCATTCGAAGCCACAAGGGAATATGAAGTCATGGGATATGAAGAGCAAGAGCAGAAGAGGGCCCCAGAGACCACTGGAGAGCATCAGCATGGAAGGGAAGAGAAGCTTACAAAACAAGAGGAAGGTGAGTTAGGAAGGGAATTATGGAAGCCAAGGAGGAATTTCCAGAATAAGGGGGAGATCAACAGTGTCAAACCACAGAAATGCTGTCTAAGGTAAGAACTTTAACATGCCCATTGGATTTGAAGATTGTGTCATTAGTAAATTCAATGAGAGCAGTTTCAGAGAAAACGCAGAGGCAAAAGCCAAGCTGTGTTAAGCTGAAGTTTAGAAACCAATGTGAGGGGAGGAAAGAGACTTCAGACAAGTGTCAAGAAGCTGACCTATGAAGGGGAGAAGGCAATAGTCAAAGGGGAAAATAAGAGAAGAGTTCTTTCTTTTTCATTAGCTGTGTTAGTATGTTGAGAGGGGAAAATGACTCATTGAAAGACAGACTTTCAAGGCCTGGTACTAGCCTAACATTTCCAGTTCTATCTCTCACTTCTACCTCTATCCAAATGCCCCCAAACTGAAGCTGTGAAATTGAAGGAAGGCACTGGAAGAGTAAAGGATAGGCAAGAAACCAAAGATCCCTGCCTCATCATTATGCCTCCAGCCAACTCCAAATACCTGAACTGCAACTGTCGGATGATTCAGCTATTTCTTCAGGTGTGGTGACATGTTTGCCCCACCCAAATTGAACGTTGCTTGGGATTCAGAGAGTGTGTGAGGAAAAGTGCATGAGTCTGGGAAGAGCAAAAGCTCCATGTGTCTTTACTTAAACATAAAATGATGAGGTTTCATCCTCCCCAAAGCCCTCTCTGTTCTAAACAGGGACTTATCTATGTGTTGAATATTCTTAATTCACTGTAAATCAATGTCAAGCTCTCATCTCTCAGATTATTTAATGCCCATTAATATCATTCTCAAGTAGGGAAGGAAAAAGAAAAGAAAGCAAAATTAGTCTTTACAAAGAATCCCATATTCTTCTTGCTTTCATGACAACTTTATTTCTCATAAAAGCATTGTGATTGTTATAATCATCTTCAGCATTGAACTTTTTTATCTTAGCCTGCTTAAAAAGCTCTCAAATAATAGCTACCCGAAGACAGTAACCTGGTTGTGTGACTTGGAGCAAGTCATTTCTCTTCTCAGAGAGTAAATTTTCTACCCAATTTACTTCCAGCTCAAGTTACATCATGAGACTAAATCTCACATTTTATCTTCACCACCTGCTCTAATGCAGATGCGATATATTGCAAACCTACTGGAAAAATCTTTTGAGATGTGTTAGAGAATTCTCATTTCAGTTTTGAAGTCACAGCAGAAGTTTGAAACTGGGAGCTTTGGAAAAACTTACAAGGTCACTATATAATAGAAAGATCAAAAAATGTTACTGCAAACTGCTATTGTAATTCATTCTTCCATAAAGATTGCCACTGTTGCACTAGCAAGTTCAGCAAAACCTTGGCTTATCAGCCAAATAAATGCCACTTCAGTAAGTTATTGCTGCCTGGGGCCAGCTTTAACATGCATAGTCAACTCTTTCCTGTCTAAAGTCCTACTGTAAGTTTTGCATTCATAAACCCTGTTCTCCCTTGGCTTTATTGCTGCGGTCCTATGACTTTTCCCCTCCTCTTGGTTGCTAAAGAGTGCCCCTTTGTGTGGACTAACACCCAAGAGTTTCACCCGGTGATGTAAATGAGCCATGTTCAAATAGTTTTTTGGGGGTAGAACAAAATGCAAAGCCCACTGAACATTCCCTTACTATGTGAAAATTGTTGCCTGCATCTTTTCACTGCAGTTCTGGGAATTCACTTCAAAAGTGGTATGTTCAGAAGTATATGACTTTGGTTCCCATATATGACCATGAAACAAAGGAGGGACACTAAACTGTGTGACGACTTTTCAAATTTGTGTTTCTATGCAAGATTGCACCAATTTTCCATCACCTAAATGGAATTCAAAATGAATTCAGAAAATGTGGTACTTGTCTAAATGAAAAGAAATGTTTCAACAGTCTTTACCCCCTTTAAATTGATGGTTAAGGGTATAACAAAAGGGGAAGACAAACAACATATACATACTTGTCTGGAAAAGCCAAAAAAACAAAAAAATGCCACCCACACACACGGAATACCACACACAGTCACGTTATGAAAAGTCAGATGTCATGTAGGGTAACTATTGAATATTGATGACATTTTTCCTACCCCATATAAATTACTCCTCCTAAAGTGCACCCAGCTTGTTATTGCCAGTGTTCCCTTCCATTATGCTATGAAGTGCAGATTAAGGGCACATCCTAAGAGCATCCTTCAACAGAACATTTCTCTCAGTGCTACTTAAACATGGTTTCTCATGTAAATCCTCTGTGTCACTGGCCTTTGATAATCAGGACAGTATCTTTGGTTTTAAAAAAAGGAGTAGAATAAACTTTTTCTAGGAAAAATAGACAGGTGGAAATAGTTTGTAGAGGCTGAAAGTACAAAACCCAGTAACCTAATGGAAATTCTCTTTAAAGACATCCCCTTCTGCCATAACATGAGGATGACAGTCATCGCCCCGTGCACCTTAAATAATTCTAGAACCATTTCCACTAAGTTGCTAGAATTGATGTTTTTGAAGGCATTACTCAGTCCTCCATGTTAGTAAAGGAAACCTAGTCGATCCCACAAGGCAGATTATACTGATGTGAGGAAGAGATTCTTGTGCTTCCTTTGAAGTAAGAGTGTATCAGAGACATCCAGGCACTATAGACAGGGCAGACAGCTCAGGAGTTTGGCACTCTGCCAGTGGGCCCTACTTTGAAATTTATGCTCCCCAGTGTGATAGAGTTGGACTCAGTTGTGGTTTCCCTACACTTGGCTCTGCTTACCCCTTCTATTGGAATCCATAGTTAGTACTAGACTTGATAGGTGTGTGTCCAAGAGACTTAAATCTTTGGGCTATCCATGTGCCAGCTGGGCTCTGAATCTCAAAAGACTTGCAACACCTCCTCTTTAGTTCATTGGACTCACCCAGGACAACTAACAAGGAGATGATGACTGACAACGACCATCTCAAGGAACAGAGAGAGTCCGCAACAGCAAGCAAGAAATTCCCATCCATCTGCCTCATGGGATCTAAGCCCCATTTCATTTAGAGGTGGAGTGGGCATCACCATCCCAGAATCCTCAGGATTGGGGAATGGACGATGGACTAGAGTAGACTTATGGTAGTTCTACTGTGGACTTATTGTGATCCTAGCAATGGAAGAATTTTTACCATGGATGTGGAGGCAGTGGCCACTGGAGGTTCTGAGGGGAGGGAGAGGGAAAAATAGGTGTAATTTTGGGGGCATTTTCAGGACTTGGAAATTATCCTGAATGACATTGCAATAACAGATACAGACCTTTGTATATCTTGTAATAACTTGCAAAAATGTGCAGGGGAGGGTGTAAACTACAATGTAAACTATAATTATCACTTTGCACAGCAGAGAAATAAAACCACACTGGAAAGGTCTGAGTTCTCCACTTTGCCTCCTTTGCTTAACTCATTCTCTCCTCCCAACTTCATGCTAAGCATTTATTCATTAATTCAACAAATATTTATGGAACACTTAACATGCACCAGGAACTATTCTAGACACAGAGGACACAGTAATGAACAAAACAGACAACAATCCCCACTGATATTCTCCATCTTCCAGAATTACATACCAAAGTATTTCTGTGAGTTCTCTCTCCCCCAAATCTTGCTGATCTGCCCTTTCTTTCACTAGGATGGGAGTCAATTGTCTGAGACAGTCTGTTTCTGCTGGGTTAGAGTGAACAATGTCTTAATTCAACACTCATTCACTCTTTTACCCAACAAGTATTAATGAGTACTATCTAGATGCTGGGCTCTGGTCTTAGACTGGGACAGTAAGATGAAAACCTCAAAGTCCTTGATTTGACAGGGATTATATATGTTTTAATATAATTCTTGTGAAAAATTAGCAATCAGTTTTAAAATTGAGTTTGAATTTTTGAAGTCTGCTGATAGTTGAGAATGATTTGCTTTTCCTTTTTCCCAGGCCAAATATGTTTCCTGATGCACTTAAGAGTATACTCTAGGGATAATGGCCCTTCTCAAAAATGTGTTACTGCCCAACTTGAAAAGGGGAAGTTAGGCTTGGACATCTATCTGAGTGTTATCACTCCATTTCCATTGTCACAACTCCTGCTATGTTTTCTATTAGCTACAGTAACTGAAATTAATATTCCAGTACACTTTTTTTATAGTGCTTAAATTTACCCAGAAATAATGATCAGGACATAAAATATCTCTTGTTTTTGTCTCAGGTTTGATGACTAGAATCATATGCCTGATCTCAGCCTTTTGGGGAATGGACATTCAGAAAGTATTTAAAAGGCCCTTCAACTTTTGTTACTTTCCTGTTGCTTTTTCAGTCTTTTACTATTTACTATATGTGGGGGTTCAGGCTAGAGTCAGGGGTTTTGCTTCTAGAATTATGGTATTTGAGAATGTTGCTCCATTTGTCACTCATTATGTCTCTTTTCTATTCTGTATTCATTCCAGAAGCTTTTGGCCAAAGTGTACAGAGAAATTAACAAACTTTTCTTTGTGTTGATCTCCAGACATCCTACTTAGAGTGGGAGGTTGATAATCTATAATCCAAATGCCCCAGGGGAGGCATTCAGGGCCATGGTCATTCCTCACCAGGTGAATATCCTCTGCACTCTGGAGCCAGACATTCCTGAGAGCAAATCCTGGTTTTCACTCTTAGCAGTATGTGATTGGGCAAGTGACTTATCAACCACTCTGAACCTCAGTCTGCTCATCTACACAATGAAAACAAATAAATGTTGCTGACCTTACTGGCTGGGGTGTGGGGATTAGAGATAATGTACATGTTGACTAGAACCTAGAACCTCTATGATGGGCATTTAATACCTGTCAGGCATCATGATCGTTATCATTTCTTCCCTCTCTTCCATCCTTCTTGCTCTCATCACCTGACCTATCCAATTTCCCTTTTCTTCTTCTTCTTCTTCTTCTTCTTCTTGCTTTCTCATTCTCCTTTTCTCCATTCTCTCCTGCCAATGTCTCAGCTCTGTGAGTGGTATCCACAGGTATTGCTCAGTCCCACGACCTTACTCAGAGTCAAAGTGTTGTGGATCCTCTTTTTCCAGGACAGCCAAAGGAGAAACAGGCTGAGAGAAAACCACCTAGAAAATATCATATGGTGTAACATTCAATTGATGCCGAAGTTATCCGATTGCCACCCAAATTTTGAATTTCTTTTCTGCAGGTGCTATCAAGCCCCAGAAATGTAATATTTCTTAATTTGTTATTCATTTAGCTGTATTAAAGATTTATGATGTGCTGTATCCTTTACTAAAGTTGGAGCTGTGAAAGATTTGTTTCTTTTTTATCTTTGTATCAACTCACAATACAGAAATTTGCTGAAATAATAGCAAATGAATGATGAACAACCCAAAGTTTCCAAGTTTGAAGACTTCAAGGAGAAAAAAATAAATTTTTCATTCATTAATGTAGGTCACATATATATACTGTAGCTTCTTTTTCAATTAAAATGAATCAGCACCCTCTACATGTCATGTACTGAAGTGAGTTACTAAAATACAAAGATGAAAAGACAAGATATGGTCCCTGGTCATTCATTCATTCACTTATTCAGTAAACAGGACTGGGCTAGGGGCTGCACATACAGCCCTAGTCAAGATAGACATGGACCCTGATCTCATGAAGCTCACAGAAAATATGAAAGAAAACAAACATAAACAAACAAAAACCAGATGTGAAATAACTACAAGTTACAAAGACAGCCATAAAGGAAACAGCCCTGTCCTAAGTGGGACAGGGCACCTGCTTTAGTTTCGTGGGAGACAGGTGAGTAATCTGATCATTATAGTTTAATATTTGTGTATCTGCCTGTCAGTCTATAAGTTAGTTATTCCCAACTTTAGCCCCCAAAAGTTCAGAAGGTGCAATAAAATATTCTAAGAGCAGTAAATGAGTACACAGAGCAATGGGAACATGACTGAATGGGCACCTAAATCTGTGTGGAGTCTCAATATCAACAATATAGGAGAGCAAGTTATATAGTTATAGAAAGGACAAAAAGACCACTGGAAAGGAGAAAGTCATGGGGATAGGGTTGGCAGAGAGCCACTTACTTCTTACCCAGGCCCGTGACAGCAGCATTTACTCCGTAATGTAGGCAAGGCATAACTGATACCGAGATGTTGGATCTCTCAGCATCATCTCAACGGCCCTTCTATAGCATGGCCCCTGAGTCCACTACTTGTCCTACTGCTGAAGGTGCCCTGACTTGGCATCAGATGGCCTAGGCTACAGTCTACCTCTGCCACCCATTTGCTGTGAGACCTTGGGTAAGACACTTTTTCCAAGCCTCAATTTCTTTATCTGTGCAATGGGGTAGTATATGTCGGAATGCAGCTACAGACAACAAATCCACTCTAACTAGTTAAAACAAAAAGGACTTGATTACTGAGTTTGAGAAATTTCCCAAATAACTGAAAGGGCTAGATGACCAGGCCTCAGGCTGAGTTTCCAGAGATGGCTTCCAGCTCCTGGAACCACTTATTTCTGTCATCTTCCTTGTACCTCATGCCTAACCTCTCTCCCTATCTTAACTCTGTTGCTAATCCAAGTTTTGTGAGACTACAGCTGATAAATCCAAAATCATATTCAAAATCTATTTGCTAGGGTATGTTGGGAATGCCATATTTAGTTTTATAGCCCCTGTAGTTCAGGAAGGCAAACCTGAAGGGGTTGGAATGGAAAGAGCAAGCCAAACCACACACTACGTCACAAGAGGCAGCAATGCATACCTCACAATGTAACAAGGATTGGTGTATGTGAAGACATTTCCACTTAGTAAACACTGGCTTGACCTGATGCCATCTGCCAGCATTCCTTGTGCACCTTCCTAACACTGAGTCCTAAAGGTACTGAATCCAACCAAGGAGCCCAGCCTGAAACCCTAGACAACCACCAGTGCCATGAGTCTGGACCTTGCTACCGGTATACTACCCCTCCTGTCTGATGGACCTTGTTGACTTACAGCCTGGACCTCATCCAAGAAGACGTTCCTGCCCTGCAGCTACTCAAAGATCTCAATGAGTGGTGAATGCTTAATTCAAGTCTTTAAAGAGTAAGTAACTAAGTCTGCTTGGTAGGGTTAAGTAAGAATTCACATTTTATCATCCCTAAGAATTAACGGTTAAGCAACTGAGTAGAATTTCACTCTGTTGGCTTTCTTTCCTGACCTATAATCTCCTTAGAATTGTCAGCGCTAAAATCTGCTTGCATGACATATAAATTCTCTTATATGTTTATTTAGATGTGTGAAAATCTAGCCCCAATGCACTAAACCTGATAAAAAATGACTCAGTCATTTTTTAATTAAAATTTCTCAGGTATAACTTTTCCTAAATATGAAAATAATGCATACTTACTAAAGAAAATTTGGAAACTACTGAAAAGCATAAAGAAAATTTATCATTTTTATCTCATCACTCATCATTAACTATGTTGACCCTATGGAACTATTTCCCTCCAAGCAAACATCAACCAAAAGAAAACTGGTGTGTCTGTAGCAATATCACATAACATAGACATTAAGGTAAAATGCATTATTAGAAATAAGAATGGGAACAATTTAATAATAAAAGCCTCAGGGAGTGGGTGTAGCTGAGTGGTTGAGCGCCTGCTTCCCACGTACGAGGTCCAGGTTAATTCTCGGTACCTCCTTAAAAAAAAAAAAAATTTATATATATATAAAGCTTCAATTCCCAAGGAACATATAACAATTTTAAACTCTTAGGTCTGTGTTATAGCCTCTAAATATATGAATACAAAATTGAGATATCTGTTCAGAGAAATTGACATGTTCATCCACTTTAACACACGTCTCTTAGTAATTGATAGATCAAGCAAAGAACAGCAAGGATAAAGATTTGAACAATGCTAATAACAAATCTGATCTAAAGGACTTATTATAGAACACTGCATCCAGCTACTTGTCAAACACACAAGGGCTTTTTACAAAATTAACCATGTGTTATGCTATAAAGCAAGTCCTAACAAATGTCAAAGACTCTGTAGGCCACATCATCAGTCCACAATGAAAAAAGATAACTTTTTTAAAAGCACAAAATAAAAATTGATTTCATTGGAAGATTTTAAATATATTTTGAATAACTCATGGGAAAAGGAAATCATAAAGGAAATTAGATAATTAAATAATATTTCAAAAGAACTAAAATCCACATCTGAAAAACTCAACATATCGAAACTTGAGGGACATAGCTAAAGCATTACTTAAGAAATTTATACCTTTAAATGTTTATGCTAAAAAAAAAAAGAAAGGCTCAAAATTAATGAGTTAAACATATATATGTATATATAATAAAATTAGAAAAATAATGGTGGACTGAACCTAAAGAAAGTAAAATGAAGGTAATAAGAGCAAAGCAATGTTATATGAAATGGGAATAAGCACAAAATGATAGTAAAACATGACTAAGTAAGATCACTGAAAAGCCTAATAAAATGGAAAGATTTCTTGCAATATTAATGCAGAAAAAGAGATGGAATAAATAAACAATATTTAAAAAGAAGAGGTTATATTACAGATTCTATCTAAATTAAAAAGCTAATACATTAATAGTATGAATCACTCTATGCCAATGCATTAAAAAACTTAGGTGAAATAGATAAATTCCTACAAATATATAACTTAGTAAGAATGAAAGAGGAATAAGGGAAAAAACAAACATCTGAATAGGTCTGTAAGTGTATGGTTTATCCTAGAAATGCAAGGTTGCTTTAATATTAGGAAATAATTCATTATAGATAATGCAAGTAGCCACATGAATTAGTAGAGAGAGAGAAATATTCTCTGTAGATGTGGAAACCCAACATGCATGATTGAAAAAAAACTCTCAAACTAAGAATAGAAGGACATTTCTTAACCTAACAGAGGGTAACCACAAACATCCACTGCAAATATCATACGTAGTGGTAAAATGTTGAAAATACTCCTTTGAAATATGTTCACGCGTTCATTGTAGCACTTATTACAAATTGTAATGATCTATTTACATGCTTGTCTCTCCTCTCCCTTCTCCCCTCCACACTGCCCCCAACACTTAGCACAGTTCCTGGCACACAGCTGGCATGCCATTCATGTTTGTTAGAGGAATGGATCAATAAATAAAGCAGGATTCCTGAGTGCTAAAATGCAGGTTACATAAAGGTCACCAGGTAAGTTCTGATTCCCCAGCTGTATCCATTTAACACTCGGGGACTCTTTGAATGGAATTTGAGTACTTCAAATGTATTGCCCTATGATATTTAAGACATTCCAGATGGTTCTTGTGCCCCCTCAACTTTACTGTGTAAACATCATATTCTCAACTTGTTTGCATTTATTTAACCTTTTGAAGAATCAATTTTTCCCTTGTAAATGGAAATAACAACAAAAATAACAGTAATAATAGTGTATTTGCCTCACAGATTTGTTGTGAATATTAAATTAATGTTCATGAAACAGTTACCACAATGCTTGTCATCAATAAGTATACAATATGTGCCAACTATTGTGGTAGTTGCAATCATTAGCAGTTGTAATTATTGGTAGCATTACTAGTATTAGGGATATATCAGATTTCCGTAGTATCTAGTATAGTGCTTTGTACATAAAATCGACTTCTCAAAAAATGTTTGCTAAATAAATGCATGATGGAGCTGGACTCCAAAATATATGGTTGCTTTTATGTAATCTGCATTCACTCATTTATTCATTCATTCTTTCAACAAACATAAATTGCATGCCTGCTCTGTGTCAGTGTCAAATGCTATACTAAGCATAGGGAATACAGAGATGATTAACGATTAAGACATGATTCCAGAGTTTGAGAAGCTCACAGCATACTTGAAATAACAGGCAGCAATAATTTATTTTATTTGAAAAACATAATTTGGCAGTTGTCTATTTTTATGCCTATTTCTCACGAGCAACCTACATTAACCCTTGTCAACACAGAATTTGCAAGGAGGCAAAACATGGGCAGAGACCACTTCACAAGGACTTGAACTTATGACTAGAGTGAACTCACCTGACAGTAGTGGTTGGTTTAAAGAGCAGCCAGAAAGTCAAGGACATGGTATCAAAAAGGAGTCACAAGCTGAAGCATGGCTCTTGAAGTTTTTGGCAAGTGACGGCCTCATCTAGAAACTGGGTCACAGCCACCAGGAATGGTATGTGTGGTCCCATTTGGATGTCACCATTAGAAGACATCCCATGTATCAAGTTCCCTACCATTAACTGGGAGAAAACATTTTGGAGAAGACATAATGTGAGGGAGGTAATAAAAAGCAGGGTCTAGCAATAGAAAAGAGAGACATCAGGGATGGGAGAGGTGGTCCAAATCCTGAATCCCAGAAAAAGGACACATACTACTAAGGACCAGACAGACTGAAGAAATTGTTATAATAACAGCATATTTGTTTATATTGGCTAAGGTAAAAATAGTAATGCCTTACAGGATATTAGATTAGATTTTTGCCATATCTTCTCAAGGTGAAAAATGTTGCTAAGCACCTTTTGAGAGCCTTTGTAATATTGGGAAACTTTTCTGCCTTATGAATCTCAACTTTCCAAGGTAGAAACCAGAAAACAAGTTTCCCTAGATCCTTGGCTTCTAAGACAAATGCAAAAGACCTAGGATCCTCCAATCAAATCCAATCATATAAGACATATTCAAAAGTAAAGAATGTGAGAAAAAAGGCTAGTAAAATTCACCTTCTAGTGAACACGTAGCAAATGTGTCTTAGAGGGCAGCAGATGCAAAGCTCCTGATGTCTAGTCACTTAGGTTGTTGGTGATAGCTGCCCAGTGTTTGTTGAGCTATGGAGTTGTGGCATGATGTGCCATTAGTGGCATTGTTGCCAGTGAAGATCCTGTGGCACATTTGGTCATTGTTCCTGGTTGTGTAGCACTCAAGCCATAGTCTCTGACTCACCAGGAGTTTGGGGGAGCTTCTCTGTTTAAACCAGCCTGCTAGGATTCTTGCAACCAACAATCCTGACAGATACACTGGGTTTGACCAATAATCTGAGAAAGGCTCAACCTGTTGTGATTTGGAACTGACATGGACACCTTCAGGTCACTGAATGCCAGATCTCACTGATGGTTAAGGAGACAGGCCATGCGACTGTTCTATCAGCTGTGGCTGGATCATCGAATACTATTTCTGCATAACTGGCTTATCTCAGAGGTCTATGTATTGTATATTGTTTTCTCCTCTCAAAAAGGATCAGGATCCGGGGCTGGCCTGCAGCCTGCTGATGGAAAAATCAGGAAGTGAGAAGAAAATGAGAACCTGAGAAAACAATGCGAAATTTAATTGCCTCCACCCTCCCTCTGAGAACCACCTCCATTTTTCCTCATCTGAAATCTGTTAACATTCTAAGAATTTTCCTTGTGATCAGGCATTTCCAGGAAAAATTTACAACACAATCAGCCCCTTGCTTTCTCTTTATTCCTATGGCTACTATTAATTCAAGACACTGTCAACATGGAAAGCATCATTTCATTTCTTTACCATCAACTGCTCATACTACTTTGATAGGAAGGGCTAAAGTCTCCTGTTCTTGAAGTTATCACTGTGTTAAGCACTGGGGTATAAACACAAGGAAGACACAGCTTCTACCCTCAGAGAGCTGGGTTGAAGAGTAGAGAAGCATAGATGAACCACAATGAAATAAAGTGTAATAGACATATAGGCAAAGTACTATGGAAGCCGTGGTTGCCTTCTAAACAGGTGGGGAGGAGGAAGACTTCACAGAACAAAGTAGCATTTTGTCATTTATGCATGTATAGAACTTTGATGAGTAATAAAACATCCCAGGAAGAGAAAGCAGCATAAACATAGGCAGGGAAGTATAATATTGCAAGTTGTGTTCAGGAAACATTGAATAGCTTGTTGGACTAGAGTAAAGGGTGTGTGGAATAGAGGAATGGAGTAGTCAGGACTACTCAAGTTCTCTCAGCTCCTTTCTCAGTTAGAAAGAGCCAGCTATTATACTTGTTGTTTGAAAGATTATGGAATAGAGTCACTTAAAAGTTGAAATAGATCAAAGATCTCCCCACCACCACTAAATACAGAAACTTGAACCCAATATCCCATTCACTGACCTCTTCAAAATAGCTCTTACAGAATTCCAAAAATTGCTTGGTGAAACATGATTTTTATTAAGTGGGTGATTTTTTTCATAAGATTTAATAAAAGTACTTTAATTTAGTTAAAAATCAGAATGATGATGATGGCAAGGAACTCAGAATAGACTGAAGTGCTACTGAACTATCTAGACAAAGAGGTCCCAAAAGGGAAATATTCAAACTTGGATCACTGAGTTCATGCTCTGGACCCTGACATGGCTAAATTTTCAGGATACTCCAATTTCTTCTTGACTGGTTCACACACTTCTAGTTCCTACCCTACCTCACCTACGCCCTCTTTGCCTCCCATAAAGTGGGAAACATCCCTCTCTAAAGAGATCAAATGAAACAGGGAGAGAAACTATATATTTTAGTCTGAGTCCCCCATCAGCTCAGAAAGGAGGCGGCATTGACCTAACTGAGCGCCATATACCTCACCTTTCAGCTGGTACCTTTGTGTACCCTTGGCTGATGCCAGCAGCTCGGCCCCACAACTCCCACTCAGTTCTCCCAGGCTTCTTGGAACTCAGGTTCCCAAGACAAAGGACAATTGAGGCCCAGTTAGTGCTCAAATTTTCTGAGAATTAAACCATAGACAGATACCATCGAAACACATTTCACTTGTGACCTTTCACAGCCAACGAATTGGAAGGATTTTCCTTTGCCAGGGATTGAATTTAAAACGACTTCCCAGGAGCAAAGGGTCAGCCCATGGAATCATGATATCCAGTTAAACACAGCTAAATAGAACATTTTAGCATGACAATAAATGGAGTTATATTTAGCTGATTTGGGAAACTATCTGGCTGGGGAAAAGGAGTAGAGAAATTCTTCATCCACTGCCCCTCCTCCCTCGGCTGGGAAAAGTAATAGAGTAGTGCAAAAAAGCACAAAGGTGAAGAATTTTACTAAATCTGTCCAGTGAGACTGTTTTTTGCTTCTCCAACATTTACCATGTTCTGAGTAGGACGTGTTGGCTGAATTACATAAAGCCTATATTGTCTTCTTGACGCACACATGAAATTCCTATTAGCATGACTAGAGCAAGATGGGCTCCAAAGGGAGAACATACTCTCAAATAACTTTCTAGGCAGCTTTGATTTCTAGATATGTATGAGGTGAAAGCACATTAGCCCAATTGGCTTTGATAACAAATGCATTCTTCTTTAACAAGGGAACACTGAAGGGAAAAAAATAGTTGGCACCCCTCTGCCCTTAACTTGAAATGCCCCATGCCATTTTGAAATAGTCTTATATTTTGCTGTTGTTAACGACCAGATGGTTTTGTTAGCCAGAGACTGTTTCTCTAAATAACTCCTGACAATAAAAGGCCGTGACACATGAGAGCAAAACAGGGTCCATAAGTGGTAGCCTTTTACCTCCAGAATCTTACCTTGTCGTCCATCCTGAAATTTGATGTGTGTAATTGCAGCCACTGGGAAGGTGTAGAGTGCTATAGCATCACAGATCTGCCAATAGTTGGAAGAGATTACAGGTGTATGTTGTTTTCTTAGAAGGAAAAAAATATATTAATTGAAACCAATTTAGAAATCAGGATCCCTGTGAGTTTAAAGTGAGAACTTTTTCAATGAAACACTGTTTCATCCTGGCTATGAGACACCCACAATGTTTCTCTCCCAGGCTAA
>JAQZBX010029055.1:0-27500 GCA_029593785.1 Cabassous unicinctus
TTATTTCTTCAGGCACTGAGCTAGAAACAATAGATAGGCATCCCAATGTAGGGCAAGCTCCTTAAGGACAAGAGACTTATGAAACCATCTCCTCAGAATGCTGAAGAAGAAGTAAAAATAGTAAAAATGCTTTTACCCCAAACCCAGGAGACTTCCACTCCACAGCAGAAGCCTGACAGGCACCCTTCCAACTAACATGGAGGAAGGGTCAAGATCCCAATGTGAGGACAATAACCCCAGGGATCATAGGTCACATGTAGAGTTAAATATTTATTGGTCCCCTACTAATCAACAAAGATTATTAGCCTTAGTAGATATGAGAGCTGAATGTACTGTAATTCATGGCAATGTAGCATGATTCCATAGGCCTTTGCTGACTATAGATGGCTATGGAGGAAAATCACTTTATGGTAAGCAACAAAATTTCATTTTACAAATTCAATGATTACCTTCCTAAAAGTATACAGTGTACATCTCTCCTATACCCAAATTTATTTTAGGAATTGATATTCTCCAGAATGCCACATTACAGACTACCATAGGAGAATTCTACCTCCAATGCAGAGTAATAAATGCAGTGCTAAGGGGATAAATTTAATGGTCCCCAGTGAAAGTGCCCTTGCTCCAAAGATTTGTGTAACCAAAACAGTACAAACTCCTGGGAGAGCTCCAAGAAATTACCTACAATAAAGGAATGAAAAGGGTAGGGATAATAATAACTACCCATAGTCTCTTCAATAGTCCTCTATGGCCTGATGGAACATGCACATGAGAGTAGATTATCATGAATTAAATAAAGTAAAACCAGTACTGTATTCAGGGGTCCCAAACATTGCTTGTTTATTGCAAGAAATTATTACCCAGTTATATCACTATCAGTTTGTTTTAGATCTTGCTAATGCTATCCTTAGGATCTTCTTAGGCAAGTCAAGCTAGCCTGCATTTGCCTGCACATGGGAAGGCCACAGTGGACTACTGCAGTGCTTCCCCAAAGCCATGTGCATAAGTTAACCATCTGTCATAGCCTCCTGCCAAATGATTTGGCCATGTGGAGGATACCTGTGACTGTAACCCTATTCCATTACATTGATGATATGATGTTAACCAGTAATTCTCTTTCAGAATTAAAAGAAGCATCAGAGACAAAATAGTATCTTATCCTGAAGGCTGGGGGTGGGCAATCAATCAGGACAAGCTGCAAGGCCCTGGCTGCTCTGTCAAATTCTTGCATGTTGCTTGTTTGAGTAACACAAAAGCTGTACCTTTGCCTGTAATCAATAAAGTACTATTTTGTCCCACAACACAGCTTCAAAACAATTAATGGCCTTTTGGGGGTTGTTGGGGTAGTGGAGATTCTTCACCCCTCATTTCACTCAAACATTGAAACCATTGTATATCCTAATCAGAAAAGGTCATGCACAGGCTTAAGCACTAAGTGGGTAGACCCTGACACACCCTGTGAATTGGATGTGGCAGTAACAGTATTGGCTTTGGGTGTGGTTGGTGGCAAAGGTAACATTCTAAGTGAGTATCCATGGAGATGAACTGAATTATGATATGTCCCCTTACAGAAGCAGCTATGTGCAGCATACAACTTGATGCAAGTAGAAGGTTTAACCCTAAAATGTCTGGTCACCCTGAAGACTGCCATCCCTAACTAGGGGTGGATTACAGATACTGAGAACAAACCTTGCTCTGGAAGTACACAATTAAGTACCTTAACAAAGTGTAAAGCTTACCTGCTGCAGCACAGTTTCTTCAAAATTAGCCCTTCAAATACTGAAATGAATGAGACCCTAGGCCCAGTGTCTTACATGGAAGATTCTTTGGTCAAAATTACAACCCCAAGGTGGCCATTGAAGTGCCCACTAAAAAAGACATAGGAAAAGTTCCAGAGAAGCCATACACAGACAGTTCAGCTGGAGGACAGTCTCCCCCATGGGTGGCTGTGGCTGTGCAGCCCAGCACTGAAATTATTTGGTGTGAAATGGACACCCTGCAAAGCAGTCACTGGGCTGAATTAGGAGCTGTGTGGATGGTTATAGTACTTGAGCCCAGGAATACATTAACATTTGTATTGATAGTTTTGCAATATACAAAGGCCTTACCACCTCGCTGACAACTTGGAAACAAGAACAATGGGCTGTGGTGAGCCACCCTCTGTGGAGGATAGATCTATGGAGGGACATCTGGGACACTTTGCAGCAATGACAAATAATTGTCTATCATGTCCCTACCTACTCCTCTAACACTTCTCTTGGGAATGTTAAGGTAGATGCCCTTGTGAAGGTCCTGAGCCATACCACTGAGACCCAAGAAGTGGCAGAATTACTCCACAAAAAAGCAAATATGTTGGTTACCAGACCCGGTGGTGCCTAGCCCAGCAGTTCTAACTGCCTGGCACCAGCAGCTCATAGACATCATCCACAAGTGCCCATCAAGCTCACTTTGGTGACCATAGCAATTACCTCACCAGATGGGACATTTTGGCTGAGAATAGACCATAGAAACATGATGACAAGTGGTTTACATCAGACCCCTCCTGCTCACAGAAGGGGCAAGCTAGGCTTTCACTGCCACAGGCATGACCATGGGGCTCTTGTTGGCCTTCCCAGTAGGAAAGGCCAACCAGGAGGCTACTATTCACTGCTTAGAAAAAGTAAGTAACCTACTTACTTTTAAACTGACAGTGACCAAGGAACTCCATTTACCAGTCACCTCACAGTCTTGAGGATGGACCAAATACTGCTTTGACTTTCTATTTACCCTATAACCCCACCATTTTAGGCCTTATAGAAAGGATGAATGGTCTTTTAAAGGAACAAATAAAAGGTGATAAGGGATCTTTACAACAATGGATTAAGAGGCTGTATCCTGCCTTGACACATTAAACTCAGCACTGTGGGCTTCAGCACCTTCTCCATTTGAAATGATAACAGGAGGAACTATGCAGGCATTGAGATTTTTGTTAAAGGTCCAGCTGCTCTATAGTACAAAAGGGGAAGTAAGAATGATCTGTTATTGCCTATGCCTCAAACTATGCAAACTGGAGAAAATGAGGTCATTTGACCAAGGTACTAGCCTATGCAGTCTTGCTGGTGGAGAATCATAAGCCCTTGAGGAAAAAAGAGTCATTGAAAATTTGATTTGAGACTACAATTTATACAAAATTGCCAGTAAAAATCTTTATTAATAATATGGGTCTCCTATTCCCTCTTGGGCCCTATACATGTCTATATGGACTCTCCTTATCACTAAACTAGTCTTGGATGTTGGTACAGAAAACTCAGAGAATTATTGGGAGAAAATATACAGTATTGGTAGCCTCCTCATAGGACTCCCTTACCTGGGGCTTTGTTATCTACTAATGGAAATGTTGCCTGTATACTGTTAGACCAGCATATTCTGTCCCTTATTGTTCCCCATAAACATCTTTCTTTTCACCTGTAGTGCCCTAGCCAATGCCTTTATACAGTGGGTTTCAGCAATAACATGTGCCCACAATCAAACCTAATGTAGGGTTTGCATAGACTTACCATCCTCGTGTGATACTGGCCTTCCTTGGACTGTAACTCCTGAAAATTAGACAGCATGGAACACCTTGCTGGCATGGCAGAATATGACCCATTGACAAATTTGAAACAAGGCCTAATTTAATACTGAAATCTAGCTTCCATCTTTCAATGAGTCCGTAGTAATATTTTTCCTTTGTAAGGGAAAAGGTGAATAATTCCAGGTCTTTATTAGAATATGCTGTCTATGATGGTTTAGGATGGCTAATGGCTGAGCCTGTCACCCTAGATTGCATCATCTATCTGCATGGAATGACAAGATGGAATCTGGGATGTGGAGTGATAGCCCCTTGAGTTGTGTAATTTTACTATTAAACATGAAAATAATAGACTTTTCCAATGGCAGCGCTCTTACCATTCATTTGCTAGGGCCTACCTGTCCCCTAAAGGATTGTTATAGACTTGCAGGCAAGAAGGGTGGCCATTTTTGCCCCATAAGTGGACCAGACAATGCATGTGGGGACAGCCATATGTCCCTGCCACCCTATATCACTCATTAACCAATACTCCTAGTAATTGGGAGATAAGCAAGGCTAAATATAGCGTAAAGCATGCCCCCTGGTGGTTCTGCCCATTGTGTTTTTGTGCCAAGTGGTGATGCAATTGTCACTGAAAAACATATAATAGCTTTAGCCAATCATACTGCTCAAGCTCTTTATTACACCAAAGTAGAAATTTCCTTACTAAACAAAGAAACTACCAACTATGAAAGGTAGTTTTACAAAATAGGATGACTTTAGATATTCCTACTGATGCACAGGGTGGGATCTGTGCCCACATTAATGTTCAATGTTGTGTATATATTCCTGATCACTCTCATTATATTTCACAAGCTCTAAATCATATACAAGAGCACATACAGCACATTGATAAATTAGTTATCTGATTGGTTTAATTACCTTCTTGGCCCAGGAGAATATTTTTACGGAACTATTAGCTTTGGTGGAGGACTCCTATTATTCTGTTGCCTTTTATACTGTTGCAGGGGAATGTGGATGCAATGTTTGTCCTACGGTCAATGTAGACTGCTACATGGGGTAGATTGTGGGCTCCCAGGGCCCAGGTGCCCTCTAAGCCCTCAGCACATGGCCACCTGCATGACCTAGACATAAGTTAGAGGTTTACAATCCTCCCTGAAGGGGAAAGGATGTATAAATGGTATCATAAACCATAATCCCAGAGCAGTAAAATTTCATTACTGTAATAACATCACCAGACCCCATAAGTACACATCACAAAACCCTAGCAGAAACTCTTCTCTCATACCCTAAGGAATGTCTTTGTTCTGAAACCCTTTATATCAGTCACCATTTTCCTGTCTCTTTGTGGAGCCCTACCTTCATTCTCCAAACTGCCATCACTGGTGACTCTCTCCTGTCCATAAGCCCAAATAAAGCTTATGTTGTTTCAGTGTCAGGTGCATTCTTTTGTCTTGCAGCAGACCAAACCCATGCTCTTCAGTAGTAGGGTTGGAACCAACAGATAACAAGAATGTCATATTTTTAAAGGTTATCAGAGAGCTTTTGCTGTGAAGGAAGCTAAAGGAACTGCATTCCAGAGTAACAAATTTAGCAGAGGTCATCTGCCACTCTTCACAGTAAAGTAACTTTGGACAGTGTGCTTAAGCAGAGATACTTTAATGGATCAAGGAGAAATCTGCAGCCACAATTGTTATCTAAAACAGCCCACATGAAGTGCTAATTTTCCTTGTCTGTTCATTTCCACAAGGAAATTGTGAGGTCATGGCAGAAATAAAGCTGCTTTTAAAACTAAATTAGCGTATTGTGCATGTTCATGTATGAATGATAT
This sequence comes from Cabassous unicinctus, assembly GCA_029593785.1. NCBI lineage: Eukaryota > Metazoa > Chordata > Mammalia > Cingulata > Chlamyphoridae > Cabassous > Cabassous unicinctus. The sequence goes on from JAQZBX010029055.1 coordinate 5,382, forward strand.
ACTACAATAAAAATTATTTTAAAAAGGAAAAGAAATAAATTAACATAAGAGCAGATGTGGCTCAAGCAGTTGAGTGCCTGCATGGTAGCTATTGGGTTTGGTTCCTGGTGGCACCTAAAGAAAACAAACAATGAGCAGACATCAAGAAGAAAATGAGCAAAAACAAAATGAGCAGGGAGCAGATGTAGCTCAAGGCGTCAAGTGCCCACTTCCCTCATGGGAAATCCAGGTTTGGTTCCTGGTGCCTCCTAAAGAAAACAAAAAACAGAAAAAAAAACAAAGAGAAAATGAGCTAAAACAATAAACAAAAACAAGATATAGATGATGAGCAAAAAATAAACAAGTAGACAATGTGCAAACGATGATCAAACAGACAAGGAAGGCAAAAAATAAAATAAATAAAACTAAATAATATTTTTTTAAAATTAAAAAAATAAATTATCATAGTTTTTAAGCTATGAAAAACTCTTATTCTATTTTTTCCTCCACATTAATTTTCCCCACCATCCTATGGAATTTTGCTTATTAGATTGCCTAATATTCCTTCAATATTTCTGAAATAGTACTGTCCCTGGATTCCTCTAGTTTTTTGGCTATGTTACATAAAATAATTTAAGAACATGTCAGTTTATTTTGGCCAGTACTTAATTAAGGAAATCAGGGAAGGAACAAAAATGGTAGAAAATAACAGATTATTGGTCCTCAGGTGTACTGGTAGACTGGTTCGGGCAGAGAAGGAAGAGAGTTTTCTGCTCGTGTGGTTAACTTTTAAACCATTAATTATTCCTTTACCTTGCGAATGTTCAGGTGAGAGTTTCCAGTTGTTTGCTGTTTTAATTTCACCAGGGGGGCAATGATAAGGCTCCTTGACAATATCTGGAGGTTTTCCTTGATCCCAGATGAAATCTCATTCTAAATGCGGTGGGGGCTCTTGTGGGATTCTTCCAGCAGCCTTCTTGTGGGGTCTTTTCCTTGGGATGTCCAGGTGGAATTCCATGGCCATGTTTTCCTGCCAGGTTTTGGATTTGTCTTCTCATTCCTTAAACTAGCCTGCCTCAGTACATTGTCATTTAATGCAGTCTTTTCTGATTTTGCTCCTTTAAATTAGTGATAGCATTCAAGGTTATCATCACTTTTTTGTTTCTCTTTTAAATTGGCAGATATGCTTAGACCTTCCAAAACTTCAATGAGTATGCATTTTTCTTGACTCCCTAACCTCCTTCTCAGTAACCAGTTGTTCTTCCTCCATTTGAGCATCAATTTTGAGATCTGAATAATTGTCAATAGCTGAAGAGAATACATCTCAGTGAAAGAGAGTAGAACTGAACTGTGGCTAAGCAGAATTATTGCAGGGAATTCTCTTTTCTGCCATCTCAATCAAGTTCTTGTATTAGAGTGAGAATCCCTCATTATAGGTATTTTATATTAACAGAAGCTTGATTTGGTCTTTCCAATCAAATCAGTGTCCAGAACACTATCCATGGATCATCTGTATGGCTTGATAAAATATAGATTCCTAGGACCCACTCTCTACCATCTTCTGATTCAATATGAAAAGAGAGGAGCCTGAGAATTTGCATCTCAAAATGTTGACAGTGATTGTGAGGTTGTCTTGGCAGAACACACTGAGAACCATTACTGGATAAATACTGAAGTCCTGGGCTCCTATCTCTTCCTTTGTGGTGTAAAGCTTTGAAAATTTTATTTTTCCCAAATTTATTCTCAAGTTTTTGTATATATTTCCTGGTAATATTCTCATGATTGTCTCAGCATTTTGCCAGTTTACCTTCTTTCTTCACTATACTTTTATGAGTCAACAGAGAGTCAGGGACTGTTGTAAACTTTAGATTTGGAGCATACATGGTTCTGTAATACTCATTATCTTTTTACATTCTTAGTTGTCACTTTTCAAACTTATTGCATAAGTTTTGCAGTAATGTGGGTTACAGACACTTTTGGTTAATTTGCTTTAGGACTGAGAGTGATAAGCACTTAGATTTTTGTTTTACTTCACCTTACAATCTATATTTTGTAGATGTATTTAATTAACCTTGGAAGCTATACATGTATAAGTTTTCCCTGTAGTGATATGACCCTATTATCATGAGACAGGAACTTTGAAATATCATTAAGCCAACAATAAACCAGGAACCATATTTGGGAACTTGTACTTTCTCAAGTGTTATAATACCTCTATAAGCATTGTATCAGTCTAATTAATCTGATTAATATCAAGGAATTGGCCAAAATATCTATGGAAAATAAGACTTCAGAGAATTATCATCTTTACTGGAATTTACAAGTACTTTTTCTCCTCAAGGCTTGTCAGAGGTATAAGTATGCCACTGTCCTCCAAAATAAAATTACCAAGCATTCTAGAAGACAGTGCACATTTTTTCAGGTGGTTTAGAATAAGCATCAACTTCTCCAAGAAGTAAATCTCTGGTGCATCATTAATGAAATGAAATAATGGGTCCTGGTAATGGACTTTACTGAATGTGCCACATAAGATAAGTTATGTGAAGGAAGAGCAATCTCTTATCTCTCTCTCAGATATGCATGTGTTTTTTATCTTATTACATTTCCCTTTATTGATTTACTTGATTTTTAAATCACCCTGGATATAATTCTAAATTAACCAAGGATTAGTGATAGCCCTCAAGTTTATCATCACTTTTATGTTTCTCTATATCCTGATTCTTTCATTTTATTGTTTACTAATTAAGTATGCACATATCATAAAACATATAACATATATGAGATGAATGGGTCTTTTAATGCAGCATACCAATTTATGATAGGGTTTCATTTTATATGAAGATAGTCTGGAAATTATCTCCATTTTGTTTGCAATATCATATAATATCTATACTTTGACTTCCAGGAAGACTGCTTCATATTGATAGACATGGACAACTTCACCATCATCACAAAATTCTTCCTCATGGAATTATCAAGCTCCAGGGAGCTCCAAGTATACAAGGTTTGCTGTTATCAATGGCTTTCCTAAGAGCCCTGTCTGGAAATCTTCTGATCATTACTACTATTGTGACAGACCAGCATCTTCACTTCTCAATTACTTCCTTTTAGGTGACTTATCCTTGATAGATTTTGGTTACATTACAGTAACTGTTCCCAAAACTATTGTAAATTTCCTGACTGGCAACAATTTGATTTCTTTCCAAGAATGTGCTGCTCAGATTTTCCTAGTTATCTTCTTTGCTTTCACAGAGTTTAGATTCCTCATGGTGATGTCCTGTGACAGCTATGTTTCAATTTGCTACCCTCTGATTATGAGGTCACCATCACCCTGTGTCTATACATGCAGGCAGAAAGTGTTTCCTGAGTCAGTGGACTGATCTATTCAGTGATCCACACAGGCACCATGTTCAGGCTTCCTTCACAACATCCAATGTAATTGATCAATATTTCTTTGACATCCCTGAAGTCGTGAGTATCTCAACTCAGGCTTTGCCATTTTCTGAGTCTGTGACTCTTGCAGTAAGTTCTTGCCTTATCTTACTCTGCCATTTTATCTATCTCATATGTTAACATCTTTTCAAATGTGTTCCAGATGCATTTTGTGGAAGCATTGACAAAAACCTTATTTGCCTGATCCCCTCAGATAACTACTTTTATCTTGTATAACATTTCTGGATTTTTTGGTTGATGGAGCTTGAATCAACCATCAAGTCCCTTCTCATGACCCAGTTTAATTTCATGGTGCCCCTCTTCAAAAACCCCATCATCTTTAGTCTGCAAAATGAGAGATAAAGAATGCTCTGGGTAGAATATTAAAAAGGTCCTTTCTGTTACTTAAAATAAGTTTTTTTGATTGAAGTAATGTATAAAAATTCAAATTGGAATAAAATTGGACATAAACGTGACCTAAAAGTTCCTATTAAATAGATAAAATTTTGGCATTTCTTTTTTTCCTTAAAGTGATGTAGAATAAAAATAAATTAGCAGTTGTCAATTATCTAAAATAAAAAGATTTACTTTAATAAAGTGAATTATTATTTTGTACCTATTTTCTTTTGGATTCTAAGTATTCTGTGGTAAATAGTGGATGTGTCATGTTGATTTGATTGAAGAATGATATAGAAAGATAAAATGCTTCCAAAAAAGAATATTGATTTAAGTTAAAAAACCTTAATGGAAATGCAAATCTCTAACTACAAATACATGCTCACACATCTTTTTTATTCAACTTTAAGATACTTTTTATTGTTTATGTTTACTTCTTGATTATATATCAGGAAATACATACATATATATATATATATATAAAACTATATATATAAACAGAGCCTTTGAACCATGGCCTTTTTTTCATGATACCTATACAGTCTATGAGCATAAAATCTACAATTTTAATAGGCAATTACTAAAGGAAATACAAGTATTAAGGATATACCCATCATGTACAACCTGAAATCTATTCCAGAGTACCAATGTATTAGAGAATTAGGAATGGGAAGAAGGTAAGCAATTGATACTCATATCAGGGAGACAGAGTATACTCTCTTGTAGTCTTGAAAAAAATGGCCGGGGTTCTGCATGGCCTCTTACAAGATTCAAAGGATAATTTTAAGGTAATAAGATTGCTAAATTTAGGCACTGACCTCCTATCAATGAGACATGTGATAATATGTGATGTGGTGAAATATAGGGAATTCAAAATTTGTGTACAGTAGAAGCTAGTGATGATAGTAGATAGGAGAAGAAAACATAGAGGTTAACATATATTCCATTATTCTTACCTGAGAGAAAATAATATTTTCTATCACTAAACTTAAACAGTGTTTAAGGGCCCAGCACACATCCACACACTAATCTGCTCCAAAAAATTAATAAACAATACAGCATAGTACTGAAGGGGAAAGAAACATGTCAAAGCAAAAGAATAGGGAGATCAGACACAGGTGTGTATATTTAAGACAACTTAATTCCTTGATAACTTTGTCAAGGAATTAAGTCATCAGGAGACAGACAGGGAGTAAAATGTGGTAAGCCAATGCTCAATATGGGCAAAACTTATGATAAGGTAGACGGAGTGGTTTGGCAGTGGATAGGGGTGATGGTACAGGGATGTGAGTGAGGTAGATCATGCTGGAATGTGAGGGTGAGCAGGGGGGGGGATTTGGGTTGGACTACTCATGGAAATAGGGCAAGGGCTGGAAGAAGGAGCAGGTGATCTCTGGGGATTTGTAGGTCTGTGGTTGAAACTACATTTGCAGGAATGTTCTTTTGACAAATGTGGAAGGGGTGGGTTGCTGGTGGAGGGTGTTGGCAGTGGGAGGATATGTGGGATAGGGCACAATGGGGCATGCTTCTATAGAATATGAAAATTTTCACCTTGTCATAGTATGTTATCTGAGTTGGGGATACCCACACAATAAACAAGAAAATATTAAACTCCCACCTTGGAGAGTCCTGCTATGTCCTTGATTAGAAGGGCAAGAAACTCTCAAGAACATAGGCAGCACTTAATAAAAGAAAACAGACCAATATGTCAAGCCCTCAATATTATTGCATTTAACTATGAACCTTATTGTTCAGAAATTGAAACATAGTAATTACCAAAATTTCCAAGAGAAGGGGGAGGAAAGAATAGAATAGATGGAACATAGGACATTTTTAGGGCATTGGAATTTTTCTGCATAATCTTGCAATGACTGATACAGACCATTATAATTTTTGTCAAAACCTATAAAAGTATACAGTACAAAATGCAATCCATAATGTAAACCCTTGACCATGGTTAGCAACACAGCTTCAATATTTGTTCATCAGTTGTAACAAGTGTACCATACTCATGTAAGATGTTATTAATAGGGGGAAATATGAGAAGGTGAGAGGGTGGGTATTAGAGAATCCCCTCTATTTTCTATGTCACTTTTTTGTACCATAAAGGTTCTTTGAAAACATGAACAAAATAAAATAAAACACTGAGGGAACTTACAGAAGAAATTGTCACTATATATAAAAGATAACATATTTTACTGTGATGAAAGGCACAATGAATTATTTTAGTGTTTTTGTTTCTGTATTTTATTTGTTTTATTATTATTTCATTTTTTATTACTTTTATTCATTTATTTTTTTGGCTTTGTTTTTGGGAAGGTTTTGGATTGCAGAAGGGTTGCAACTTTGGCAGGGGAGGATCATTGATGTCAGGTATCAGTGATGGGGGACTTGTGGGAGGGGTGTACCTGGGGCATGCTTTTATGCAATATGAATATTTTCAAGTGGACATGGGTGTTGTCTCAGTAGGTTAAGATCCACACAGTAACCAAAAGCATATTAAATGCCCATCCTGGGAAGTCCTGCTACATTCTCTAAAAGAGCAGCAAAAATCCATAGAATAAATGAGCAGTGCCTAATGATGAAGGACAGACCAATACAACAGGTCCGTGACATTGGTGGTTGTACTTATGAATTTTGTTCTTGTGAAACTGAATCTTAGCCTAGTATTATATGTTTCTTAAGAGTTACCTACTGAAAGCCTCCTTGTTGCTCAATTGTGGCCTCTTTCTAAGCCAAAATCAGCATATAAACTCAATACCTTCCCTCTGGTGTGGGGCATGAATCCAGGGTATAGGCCTCCCTGGCATCAATGGATTATTACCAAACACCAACTAGCAATCCATTTGGATAAAGACCTTGACCAAATAGGGGAAATATTAAATACATATGAGTTATTATACCTAAGAGACTTCAAAGTGAGTTGGGAGTTCATTCCAGAGGTTACACTTATGAACGTCTCATGATGATCTCATTGATTGCCACAGTAAACAGTGTCTCAATCAGGGGTGTTCCCAAGAGTTCTAGAGACATGTAGTCACTATAAGCAGGGCAGACAATCTCAGCAATTTGGCACCCTGTCAGTGGGTCTTACCATGGAATATATATTCCTCAGTGTAACAGAATTAAAGTCATGTATAATTTCCCTACACATGACTCTTTTGCTCCTTTTATATGAACCTATAATTAGCACTATATTCATTAATTATATGTCCTAGAGACTTAAATCTTTGGTCTCTTCATATGCCGGTTGAGCACTGAATCTCAGCATAGTGGCAACACCTACTCTCCAGTTCATCAGACTCGCCCAGAACAACTAACAAAGGGATGATGGTGGACAATGCCCATCCCCTAAAAACAGAGAGTATCTATAACTGCAAGCAAAACAGTTCCAACTAACAACACCATGGGGTCTAAGACCCCTGTCAATCAGAAACAGAGTGGGCATCACAATCTCAAAATGCTCAAGATTGAGGAATGAATAAATATAACTGGGAATGCAACAATGGGCTAAAGTAGACTTATTATTCTATTATATTAATGGAAGAACTTGTATTATTGATGTATAGGCAGTGGTCACCAGAGGTTCTGAGGTGAGAGAGAGTGATGAATAGGTGTAACAAGCGATATTTTGGGGACATTGGAATTGTTCCCAATTACATCACAAGGATGGATACAGGCCATTGTACATTTTGTAAAAACCTATAAAAAGTGCAGTGCAAAGCATAAACTGTAATGTAAACTATTGACCATTGTTAGTAGCAATGCATCAATATGTGTTCATCAATTGTAACAAATGTACCACACTAATGAAAGATATTGTTATAGGAGAGAAGTGTGGGAGGGGTGGGGAGGGTATATGGGAATCCCCCTATATTTTTGATGTATCATTTATGTCATCTAAAACTTCTTCCAAATTAAAAAAATTAAAAAGCAGTGCTTAAAACTTTTTTATTTATGTAATATCAAATTGATTACATATTTAAATATTATCATTCCAGGTTTGGTGGATAAATTATATTTTTGAATAAAAGTTGTTTACAATTTCAGAATGTCCAGATATATAACCTTGAATGCTTCTAATGATTAATTTTTGAATTTAATAAACTATGACAGTCATGATTTGGACCCCATTTGGACAAAAACTTAAATAGTTCTGCTACAAATACGTTAGCTACATAGGCTTATTTCATATTGAATATGGATTTCATGTTGTCTTGTTTGTATGATTGCTCTGAAATAAAGATCATTCTTTTTATTTTGTTTAAACCAAAGAATCAGTGAAATTTGCTGAAATATAATTGTTTTCTATTGTTTTAAAAACTGGACTTCCCTGTATTGTATATACAACATTTTATTTATCTATGCCTAATCAACAAATAAAAAATTTGTTCCAATTCCCAGTTCAATAAATGTTTCATTTTTAGAAATACCTTTGCTTATTTACACTCCCTTCAGTAATGAATGAGCCAACTCAGCTTTCTAATGACTGCCATTCCAATATTTACAAAATTGTTTCTCATTTTTATTTGAATTTGCATGTTTCAGATTCCTGGAGATATTCTGTACTCATAATTCACAGCCATATGGATATTAACCTATGAATGTTGTAAAATATTTATTTTTTCCTTTCTGTATTGGGTATCTGGCTACTTCCCTTTAATTTATAAATGTAGTATTAACCTATATTAGCCTGATAGTTTAGCTTTTCATTAAAATTTTATAGGAGAAGTGTGCATTGTCCAAATTGTTTTCTTTTTCTTTTTCAAGATTGTTTTCCCTATTGTGTGTCCTTTGAATTTGCCTATGAACTTTAGGATCAACTTATCAATTTTTACAAAAAAGCCCATTGAGGTTTTCATAACAATTGCTTTGCATCTGAATATCCACCTGGTTAGTACTGACATTTTCACAATGTTAGACCTCTAATCGATGATTTGGTATGTATTTTCATAAATCTAGATCTTCTTTCATTTATTTTAACCAAGTTTTGTAGTTTGAAAATAAATTTTTTCTCAATTTCTAAATTAATAGCCAAGTATTTTATTAATTTAATTCTGTCATAAATGGAATTATTTTCTTAATTTAATTTCTGGAATTTTCATAGCTAGTATAGAGAAATAAATTTGATTTTTCATATTAATCTTGTACCCTGCACCTTGCTGAATCCTTATTTTACTTCTATTAGTTTTTTTAAAATTGGATTCATTATGATTTTTTGTATATAAGAACTTGTCACCTCCTAATAGAAATAATTAATCTTCTTCCTTTAAAATATTGGTGTTTTTAAAAAAAATTTTGCCTGGATACCCTGGTTAGAACCTCCAAAAAATGTTATATAAAAACGATGAGTGTGGGTATCCTTGTTTTGTTCCTGATATTAGGGCTAATGCCATTGGTCTTTCACCGTTAATATGATGTTATCTATATTTTCCTGTAGTTGCCCCTTTATAAGGTTCTAGTCCTCTTTTGTTGGCTTTTTTAAAATCATGAAACTGGGATGAACTTTGTTGAATGATTTTCTGCATCTATTGAGATGATCATTTATGCTTTCCCACTTTCATTCAATTGATAGGACCAAATAATGGATTTTGAAGGAACACTCACTCCCCTTGCATTCTGGAATAAATCCCATTTGGCTATAGTGTATAAACATATTAATGTGTTGTTGGACTCTTTGACAGTGTTTTTATTTCATTTTTATATTTCTATTCTTGCAATATATTACTTTTTCTGTATGTGTCATATAATTGTCTGAGTTTGATAACAAAGAAATACTGGCCTCAAAGTATGACTGGGAAGTGTTCCCTACTCTTTAGAAATATACAAGAATTGTGTAGAATTGCTATCATTATTATTTATTGAAATGTGTCTTAGAATTCACCAGTGAAGCCATTTTGAACAGAAATATTCATTGTAGAAAGGTTTTTACCTAACTCAGTTTCTTTGACCTTCATAGTGTCATTCAGCTTTTCTATTCTTACAGTGTGCTGGGCTAATTTGTGTCTCATAGTTTTATCAATTTCACTAAGTTATCAAATATATTCACATATTCATAACATCTCCTTTCATGTCTTTACAATCTGTTATGATGTCTCCACTGTCATTCATATTAGTAATTTGTATTTTTTTTCCTTACTATGATTAGCCATTAGTCTGCCTTTCAGTATTCCAATTCACCGATCTTTTTAAAAAATATTTTATTTTATTTGGCTATCTGTGGACTAATTGGGTTATAAGGTAATTGTACATTTAATGGTTTGAGGAACTGCCAGTATGCTTTCTAAAGTAGTTGAACCATTTTACATTACTACCTACTATATATGAAGGTTAAAATTTCTAAAAATCCTCACCAACCTTTGGTATTTTCTTCTTTTTCTTCTGCCTCTTCCTCTTCTATTTTTCATTATAACTATCCTAGTGTGTGTAAAGTTGCATCTCATTGTAGTTTTGATTTGCTTTTACCTGATGATTAATGATGCTTAAAATCTGTTCCTGTTCTTACTGGATTTTTATCTTTTTTTGAGAAATGTCCATTCAAATTTATTGCCTATTTTTAATTGAGTCATTTGTCTATTTTATTACTGCAGTGTAAGGTTTCTCAGTAAATTTAAAAATAAGCCCTTATGAGAAATAAAATTTGAAAAACTTTTCTCCCATTTTTGGTTGTCATGTCACTTTCTTTGATCCTTTGAAGAAAAAAAATATTTTCTTTTTTTATTTTAATGATATCTAATTTATACATATTTACTTTTGTCAGTTGTGTATTGGTGTTATAAATTTAAAAAAAAATTACCTTTCCTAAAGCTCAAGAACATATTTACTCCTATATTTTATTCGAAGAACTTTATAATTTTAGCTATTTAGAGTACATTTTTTTGTATAGCGTGAGGTAAGGGTCTATCTTCTACCTTTCGCATGTGAAAATCTAGTTTTCCCAGGAACAATTTGCTGAAAAGACTATCCTGATTTTATTGAATGGTCTTAGCACACTTTTAAAAATTAAATTGACCATTAATATAAGAGTTTACTTCTATAGTCTCATTTCTATAGCATTAATGCATGTCTTTCCTTATATCCATACCTCACAGTTGATAACTGCAGCTTTGTAGTAAGTTTTGATATTTGGCAATGTGGATGTTCCAAATTTACATTTTCTTCCAAGATTTTTTCAGAAATTTTAGGTCTCATGAATTTCCATATGATTTTTAGGATCAGCTTGTGAATTTTTGCAGAAAAGCAATCTAGACAGATAATGAGGATTGCATTAAATCTGTAGATCGATAGGTATAATCTTAAAAACATCAAGCCTTCCCATCCATGACCTTGGAATATCTTTTCCTTTCCTAGGTCTTTGATTCCTTTTAATGATGTTTTGTTTAGTTTTCAGATCATAGGTTTTGAATGTTTTTTGTTAATTTAATTCTAAGTATTTTAGTCTTTTTTATTCTATTGTATATAACTTTGTTTTTCCTTAATTTGTTTACCAAGGTAATCAATTATTGCTAGTGAATTGAAAGATTTTTTTTTTCATTTTGATCATTTACCCTGCATCATAACAGAGCTCCTTTATGAGTTGAATAGTTTATTAGTGTATTCCTTAATTTTTTTATATCTAGGATATTATTTACAAATATAGTTTTACTTATAATTTTCCAACTGGAATGTCTTATTCATTGGCTTGCTCATTTTAGTATTTAGTATTACAAAAATATAGTATATTTTTACAAGTAAAAGCACAATAGAGCAATATCAATATATGGATAGTTATTGATAGCTAAATCAGTAGACTCAGAAAAATAAATAGACAATCAAAGCTGATTCATTGGAATTCTTTATTAAATTGGTACAGTGAATAGGCTCTGTAGTAACCAGTCATCAAGATATCTCATGAGGAAGAATTGCATCATGCTGGTTCATGTTGTTTAATTTCTTAGACATGTTGATTTTTTTAAATGATAGAAACATGGAAAGTGCTCATAATCATATTTTTCACAACTTTTCACTTTTCTACATCTTCTATTTTATTTGAAAAATAGTTGAAGGAATATCCAAGCCATTAACATTAAGGAAAGTGTTTGGAACTCTTCCATTGAAGGATATTAAAGCAACCATAACAAATAACTGCAATAATCTTCCTGAATTGTATCTTTTATCTCTAATGGGCATCATTGGGACAATTAGAAAACTTAATTGGGAAATTTGTATTACAAAACAATAATATATCAGTATTAGTTTCCTGATTTTTATGGTGGCACTATGGTTACTTAGAAGAACATCCTCACTTTGAGGGCAATACACAGTAAATTATTTCAAAGTCTTGAAAGATCACAAAAGATTACTCTCAATTGGTTCAGAAGAAAAGTTATTTTTATGAAATTTGCTTATTTTCTATAAATTTAAAATTATTTTAAAAGTTAAACAAATAATTGGATGGGAAAAATAATGAGCCAAAAAGAGGACTGAGGTGCTGATATATAACTCAATGAGTATTTAACTTACCTAGAAGTTGCTCCTAGAGACAGAGTAAGAACTCTTAGTCTTCCACTTGTATATTCCATTGCTGCATAGTTTGGCAGGAAATAACACCATCCTTCTTGTTTGACTAAAGTTTGTCTGTGTCCATGAGGTTGCTTTTGACAATGGAATAAGTCCTGTAGTTAAGAGATTAGTGGTGTATAGAAAATCTTACAGGGATCATGTAAGAATGTCAGAAACTGATTTCTGCTTCCTGGAGGGTAGATACATGCTCTTCCCCTATTCCTCCTGTGAATTAAAACTCAAAAAACTTGGACATTATATATTGATAAAAAATGAAGCTATGGATTGGTTCAGAGAAGGAAGCACATTGGCTAGGAATTTGGGAACCAAGATAAAATCTGATGAGGAATTCCCTGGGTTTTCTTTATGCCTCATATAAGCTAGAAATACCAATGAGTGTAGATAAAATAAGCCCCAACAAAAGACTGTCATCGAAGTCAAAGAATAAGGAAAATGGCAGCCTGAAAGTCTGAATACATTTACACAATAAATGCACTACTCCATTCAAATGCCACAGTAAAACACACTAGCTCACAGCCACCTTGAGCATAGAAAATCAAATGGAGGACATAGACTGCCACCCTTTCCATACTATAACAAGGCACTCCAAACTCTTTACTGAGGTGGTGTCAGAGAAGGCCAAATTGGGAAGCAGGATTTTCATCTCTACTAAGCAACTATGAGTCCCCTCTTTGCATTATCAGGGAAGACCAGATTAGAAATCCTGGACATCAACTCCCACCTGGTGGTAGCAAAACATTCCTCTCCTTTCCCTGTGAGGTACTGTCAGAGGAAAAGTAATAGAGAGTCAAGAAATTTATCACCATCTGCAGTGTCAAGACCACAATCCCCCTTTGTCAGTGGCAGCCATTTTATTTAAATGGAATTATACAATATGTTATACAATATATTTAGTTCAGTTTGCAAGTATTTTGTTGACCATTTTCACATTTCTATTCATCAGGGTTATGGCCATTAATTTTCTTTTTTCATAGTATCTCTATTTGGTTTTGGAATTAGGGTGATGTTAGCTTCATAGAATGGTTTGGTAGCATTCTTTCCAGTTCAGTTTTTTTGGAGGAGCTTGATCTGATTGGTATTAGACCGTCTTTTAATGATTGGTAGAATTCACTTGTGAAGCCATCTGGTTCTGGGTTTTTTATTTGGGTTTTTTTTTTTTTTTGAGGGTTGTTTCTATTTCTTCACTTTTGATTGATTTGTCGCAGTTTTCTATTCTCTAGTGTCAGTGTGGTGGTTCGTATGTTTCTAGGAATTTGTCCATCTCATCTATATTGTCTAGTTTTTTGGCACACATTTGTTTATATTATCCTTTATGATCTCCATTACTTCTGTACCCCCTCTCATTTTTTATTTTATTTATTTGAATCTTTTTCTTTCTTTGTCACTCTAGCTAAGGGTACTTTATTATTATTATTTTGATGATCTTCTCAAAGAACCAACTTTTGGCTTTGTTGATTCTCCCTATTGATTTTTGTTCTTGATTTCTTTTATTTATGCTCTGATCTTTACTATTTCTTTCCTTCAGCTTGGTTTAGGATTAGATTGCTGTTTTTTGATTTTGTAGATTTTTTTTTCTAGTTTCCAAATGTGCAGGTATAACTTTACTTTTAATTCTTTCTTCTTTTTTAAATAAATCAACTTTATTGATACATATTAATAAAGCATATATCCATCCAAAGTTACAATCAATGGTATTCACTCTAATCACATAGTTGTGCATTCATCATTTGAATCATTTTGGAGATTTTCATTAATCCATTAATAATAATAATAATAATACTAAAACCCAAACCCAAACATCCAAACAAACAAAACTCATCAACTTTCAATCTCTCTCTGCTTCCCCTACTGTACATAGCAATTATTCTCTTTCCTTCTCTCTAATTTATTTGTATTTATATTTTGTACAGTTTTATATTTGCAATATCACCCATAGTTGTATTTTAATTGATGTTTCACTGTGTTATACAGTCTCTTGTTAAATGTTTAAGCTTTCCTTCTAGTAATATAAATGTCCTTAGGCCCGAACTTTCAATCACTGTCATACTAATATAATAGTTCTGCTAGTCACAAACACATGATGTGGATTCACCATTTCCATTTATTTCCAAAGACTAAAAACAACCTTTTAACCAATTCTGCACAGATTAGCCATCAAATTTTAATTCTCTTCCCTTATTTTATTTTTTGGTGACCTATATTCTAATATTTAATTCCTTATGTTTACATAATATATTGAGGCTTTAAACTTCCCTCTCAGCACTGCCTTTGTGGTTTTCAATAGGTTTTGATAAGTTGTGTTCACATTTTCATTCAACTCAAAATATTTGCTGGATTCTCCTGCAATTACTTCTTTGACCCACTAATTATTTGAGTGTGCTGTTTAATCTCCATATATTCATGAATTTTCCACTTTTTTATCCATTATTGATTTCCAACTTCATTCTGTATTACAAGAGAAAGGGCTTTGAATATTTTCAAACTTTATAAATTTATTGAGTCTTGTATTGTGACCCAATATATTGTCTATCCTGATATTTTGAGGTGCAATGCTCTATTGGTAGCTCTTAGGTCTAGTTCATTTATCATAATATTCATGCTCTCTGTTTCTTTATTTATCCTCTGTCCAGAAGTTCTATCCAATACTGACAGCTACTTATTGAAGTCTTCAACTATTATTTAGATACATCTATTTTTCCCTTCAGTTTTGCCAGTGTGTGCCTCAAGTAGCTTGGGGCACTCAGGTTAGGTGCAAAAATATTTAGTATAGTTATTTCTTCTTGGTGATTTGCCCATTTTATTAATATATAATGAATTTCTTCAACCCTTGTAACAGTTTTGAATTTAAAATCTATTTGGTCTGATAATAGTATTGCTACTCCAGCTATTTTTCAGTTACTATTTGCATGAAATATCTTTCTCTAACCTTACACTTTTAAGCTGTTTGTGTACTTACATCAAAGGTGAGTCTCTTTTAGACAATGTATAGATGACTCATATTTTTCAACTGTTCTGTTTATATCTTGTGATTGGGGAGTTCAAGCCATTAATATTCAATATTATTACTCTATAGGCTTTACTTACTTCATTCGTTTTGTTCTTTGGCTTTCTGTTTTCATATCATATAATTGCCTTGTTTATACCCTTTAATTTACCCTTCTTAATAATCTTTATTTCTACACTTTTCTCTAAGTCTCTTGCCTTGTTTTTGCCTTTCAGACTGCAGCACTCTCTTTAGTATCTTTTATAATTCTGGCATTTTGGTAATATATTGTATTGGGTTTTGTCTGTCTGTGAAGACTTTGAACCCACCCTCATTTTTGAAAGGAAAGTTTTGCCAGATACAGAGTTCTTGGCAGGCAGTTTTTCTCTTTCAGTACCTCAAATACATCATACCACCATCTTCTCACCTCCATGTTTTTCTGATGGGAGGTTGGCACTGTATCTTATCAAAATTCCTTTGTATTGATGTTCTGCTTTTCTCTTGCTGCTTTCAGAATCCTCTCTTTAATGCTTATATTTGTCATTCTTGGAGTAGGTCTATTTGAATTTATTCTCCATAGAGTGCATTGTCTTTTTTGTATATTGATATTTGTGTCTTTTATAAGAGTTTGGAAGTGTTAAGTCATTATTTCCTCAAATATTCATTCTGCAGATTTTCCATTCTCTTCTCCTTATGGGACAATGATAATGTATATGTTTGTGATTTTGTGTTGTCATACAATTCCCTGAGACCCTGTTCCACTTTTTATATTCTCTTCTCTCTCTGTTCTCCTGTCTTTTCCAATTCTGGTGTTCTGTCTTTGAAATGACTTATTCTATCTTTGAGCAATTCAAATCTGCTCTTACGTACCTCTAATGTTTTTTTAATCTCATCCATCATGAGTTCCGTTCCCATAAGCTTTGTTAATTTTATATAGAGGCATTCAAATTGTTCTTTATGCACACAGTTTCTTCTTAATATCATATATCTCCATAGTCATATTTTCTTTCAATTCTTTGAATTTATTTAGAAGAGTTTTGTGATTATCATGGATTAATTGTTTTAAATCCTGCAGCTCTTCAGGATATTTGGTTTGTTTCTTTGGCTGGGACATCTTTTCTTGTTTCTTAGTATAGCTTGTAATTTTTTGCTCATGTGTAAGCATCCGAATACATTGAAGAATTTACTTTGATGGTTAATTTCTCTCTTGCCTATTGATTTTTTCCACATCTCTTCTTTGATATTTGGTTCAACTTATTTTAGTCTTTAAATTTGCCCAAATTAAGTTATCAGAATCAGGTCAGGGACTCATTAATCGACCCAAATTTTTTCCCAGGAGGTTGGATTAAGAGAGTCCTAAAAGCAGTTTTCCTCTATGCAATTTCCAGACAGGCAAGCAGATGGTGCATGTTGGTTCACTTTTCCACAGAGGTATTTCAATCTGTTTGTTTGTTTGTTTGTTTGTTTGTTTTCCGGTGTTTTGGACTGGCCAGAGCCAAAATTCAAAGCAAGATTTGTTGATGAAGTTCACTGATGAGAAGTCCCCTGAACACTCTTCCCTTGGAACAGTTTACAGGGAGAAAAATATCTGGTTCCCTCTCAGTTGACTGAATTGAGTTAGGGGTTTGACCTAGGTTAATATACTTGGGGTGAGTTAGGGGAGATTTTCCCAGTTGCTGCAGGCATTTGGTTGCTAATGTTTGCTGTTTTGGATTCTTAGTATCTTTCTCCTTCTCCCTCCTGGAAGTTTTGTAGCTCTATATTTGTCTGTTGACACCCAAAACAGCACCCTCATTTTTTGACCTTTATCAATTGTTTTTATGTGAGAGTTAAGACCTGCCTGCCTATTCTGTCACTGTCTTTCTGGAACACTCCCAGACATTTTTGATGTAGCATTTCTGTAGCTTAAAACTTCTTTTTAAAAATTTAAAAATTAGCCTATGGAATACAGCAAGTACAGAGCTGAAAAGAAAATGTATAGCCCTCAATACCTACATTAAAAAAAGAAGAAAGATTAAATTGAAGACAACTCCACAAGTGGAGAAACTAGAAAAATAAGTGCAAATTAATACCAAATCAAGCAAAACTAAATGTTTGAAATTAGAAAAAATAAATAAAATTAGGAAAAAAACAATAAATTAAATAAACAAAACCAAAAGCTGTTTTTTAAGAAGATCATCAAAATTTTAAAAATCCCTTAACAAGACAACAGAAGAAAAAAAAAAAAGAGAGAATATGCACATAAATGAATTCAGAAATGGTGTAAAGGCATTACCACACACCCCAGAGAAATAAAAAGATCATAAGCAGATGCTATGATCAACTGTTACCAAGAAATAGACAACATACATAAAATGGACAAATTCCTAGAGACACATTTACAATCTACACCAACCTTAGACAAAATAAAAGACCTCAATAAAACAATCATGAGTAAAGAGATTGAAACAGTAATCAAAAGTCTTCCAATGATTAAAAGGCCAGGACCAGAAGGCTTCATAGGTGAATTCTACAAATTATTCAAAGACGATCTAACACCAATCTTGCTCAAGCTCTTCAAAAATTTGGAAAGGAAGGAATGCTGCCAAACTCATTCTTTGAAGCCAACACCTACCTATTACCAAAACCAGATAAAGATATTACAGAAAAAGAAAATTATAGCCCATTTCTCTAATGTAAATAGTTGCAAAACTCCTCAAGAAAATACATGCAAACCAAATCCAAAAGCACATTAAGAGAATTATACACTACAATCAAGTAGGTTTTATCTCAAGTATTCAACAGAGGTTCAAAATAAGAAATTCAATTGATGTAATAAGCCACCCTATTAAACTGAAGAAGAAAAAACAGATGATCCTCTCAATAGATGCAGAAAAGTAATTTGACAAAATACAGCATTGTTTCCTGTAAAACAAAACAAAACAAAACTCCAAAAGGTTAGAATAGAAGGAAGACTTCTCAACATGGTAATGTATGTATGTGAAAAACACACAACTAACATTGTCCTCAATGGTAAAACCCTTAAAACATTCTCACAGAGACTGGGACCAATACAGGACACCCACTGTCATGACTGTTATTCAATATTGTGCTAGAAGTTCTCGTTAGAGCAGTTATAAAAGAAAAAGAAGAAGAAAAATTTTCACTATTCATTGATGATATGATCCAAAATCTAGAAGATACCAAAAAAAAAATCCATCACAAAACTCCTAGAAGTAATAGATGGTTTCAGCAAAGTGTCAGGATACAAGCTCAATGCTCAAAAATCAACACCTTCCTTATACACTAAAAAAAAGCTATCTGAGGAGGAAGGCAGAAAAAAATTCAATTTATAATAGTGAGTAAAAGAATCAAATATTTAGGAATAAACTAACCAAGTTTGTAAAGGATCTATATTTGTTGGCTATAACTTGAGAAATGAAACTTAAGTCCTGGGCGAGAAACGAAACCTAAGTTCTGGGAGAGAAACGAAACTTAAGTTCAGGGCAAGAAACGAAACTTGACAAGCAGCCAACGGGCATGCGCGGCCGCTACCCTCCCCCATATCCTAACCCTCTCCCCTGCACTCCTCTCTGTTGCCTCCTACCCAGCAACAGCCCACGCCAACCAATCCCAACTTCGCCTGATTTTTAACCAATCAGATAACACCACACCACCCCTCAACCCTTTATATTGTACTGCACTTCCCCAATAAAGCAGACCTGAGTCACCAGCCTCGTCTCCGCAGTCTCTCCTGCTTCGCCCTCCACGCCGGATTCCCCCACCGGGGGGACGGACCCTCCGCGGCTGAGCCACCCCCCAACACTCACCCTCATCTGGCGCCCAATGTGGGGCACGACTGACGTCTCAGCAGTCCTCAGGATCCGGTAAGGGCTCTGCCTTGCTCCATAACTTGGCAGACAAATCCCCCTCTTTCTCGCTTTCATGAACTTTAGCACCCTTGCCCCCTGGTGTCCTGTCTTTTTCCTTCTTCCAATTGTTCTTCTCTTCTCTCTTCGTCTCCTCTATCATTTCTACCCCCAGTTCTCCACTTCCATTATCCCACCAGCCGTTCTTTGCCTCCTTCTATCTTTTCTAGCTATTTTTCTTATTTTCCTCGTATCCTTTTACGATGGGGGCCTCCTTTTCTTCTCATCAAGCCCCTCAAGTTAGAGATCTTGCCACCCTTCTCGCTTGCCACCGATGCACGGTCTCTGCTAAACAACTTCAAGTTTACTGGGACCTGCTCCTTCCCTTCAATCCCTGGCTCCCCACCGCTAACCTCTGGGACCCAGATACTTACAGACTGCTCATAGATCACGTCTCCACTGCTATAGAGCATGAAAACAAGCGCTTTCCTCCTGGTCTTATCCCCACACTCATCACCATCCTCTCCTGTCTACTCGGCGCCAAGCCTCTCAATGTTTCTCTTTCTGAGCCCTCCTCTTCTCCGGAGGATGGTGACGACTCTTCCTCTTTAGTCCTTCAGCTCAACAACCTTCTAGAAGACTGTAAAGGGCCTCCTAAGCCTCTCCCCAAGACAGCTAACGACTGAGCTTCTCTTGAGCCAGATGGTGCACTTCTGCTTTCTCCTTTGCCCGAAAAGCAGAACTTGCTGTACCCAAACCTTCCTCCTGACCCTGACCCTCCTCCTTCCCCTTCTGAGGAGAAGGAAACCCCCCACCCGCTGTCCTCCACTCCTACTTCCTCTGCACTTCAGAAACCCCCTGGGATGCCCACACCGCACCCTCTTGCCGCTCCTATGCTGCCCATCCTCCTGTCGCCGCTTACAGATGCCGCAGAAAGGCTTAATAGCCTTCAGATAACAGACCCCCCTACCTCAACTGCTTCCTCGCCTAACCCGCCCCAGCTTTACCCGGTCAAACTCGCCCCCACTGCACAGCGTCCGCTCCTGTGGTACCCATATAACCCCTCAGAAATTAAGCGTCTCCACGAGGCGGTTCGGGAAGATGGGTTAGGAAGTCCCTTCGCTCAGCAGCTGCTTCATGACATCTCTATGAATCTTAACTTGCCTTATGATTGGCAAGGCGTAACGCGGGCCATTCTCACCCCAGGCCAGTACACCAACTGGAGGGCCCATTTTCAGGATCAGGCCGAACAGCAGGTCAGACAGAACCTGACACAAGGAATCCAATTTCCCTTGGATGCCTTTCTGGGCACCGGCCCCTTTGTCGCGTCAAATTCTTACACGTGTGTGAACGTCTCCCCACACTTTTGGGATCAGCTCTGTGGTGTCGCTATGCGCGCCTTTGGTAACTGTTCTGCCATAAAAACAGACAGCTTTGCTAAGCTTACACAAAGCAAAGATGAGGACTTTTCCTCCTTTGTCTCTAGAGTTCAGGAGGCTTGTGCCCGTAAGGTCGGCAATGAACAGGCTCAAGCAGCCCTTGCCCGAGAGCTCATTCTGGAGGGAACCTATACGGTCTGTAAACAGGCCATTGCCTCCAAGCGGGATGGCATCATTCATGACTGGATCCTTGCTTGCAAGGATCTAGACCAAACCAGCCATGCCATGGCCGCCTGCTTTGCAGCAGCCTCACGGGATGTCGCTCAGAATCTCACCTCCAGTTTTGCCTCGGCACTTGCCTTGGCCATGGGACCCTGTTTCTGCTGTGGCCAGGAGGGACATTTTGCCCAAGAATGCCCCAACACTGGACCGGGCCCTTCTCGGCCGCCCGGGAGACCCCGCATCCCTTCCACGCCCTGTCCCAAATGTTGCCGAGGTAACCATTGGGCTCGAGTCTGCCGCTCTAAAACTGACATCAACGGCCAGCCTTTAAACTTTCATCGGGGCAAGCCTCAGCCCGGCCAACAAGAAGCAGCAGCCTGTTTAGCGATGACGAGTATGCCCCGCCTGACCCCAGGTACCCCAACGGCCTCTGGGGCCCGCTTCCAGGCTCAATGCCAAAAATCTCACTCTCCCCTTCCGTAAACTGGACCATTCCTATTTTTCAGAATCGGCCCACCCTAACCTTAAAGGTTCTGGGCAACTGGTATACTGGCACAGTTGACACAGGGGCTGAAGTTTCTTGCTTTCCTGAGTCCTTTACCCACATCACTCCCACCCAGCCAGGACCAGTCATTGACGGAGCGACAGCCAAAGGGCTCTCTTGGCAAGATAAGCAGCTAGTCCCGTGGGAAGACCAGGAGGGTCATGGCGGCGTCTTCCGCCCCCTCTTCCTCCCCCACCTTACCTCCATTCTGTGGGGCCGCGATGTTCTTGAATTCATGGGGGCAACCATCTCCTCTGGTCCCACAGACAACCCAGCTGCCTGCCAGGTCTCCCTTGCCCAAGTCAACAGCCTGAGTCCCCCCCAAGCATAAAGGCCGTTGTTCGATTAAGTCCACCAGAGCCCATTCCTCTTACTTGGGACACAGAGGAACCTGTTTGGGTTGAGCAATGGCCCCTACCGTCCCACAAATTAAAAGCCTTACACGAACTAGTCCAGGAACAGTTGCAACTTGACCACATAGAGAACAGTACTAGCCCTTGGAATTCCCCTGTTTTTGTAACTCAGAAGAGGGGTAAAGATACCTTCCGCTTTCTCCATGACCTGAGGGCGATAAATGCTCATATTAAACCCATGGGCTCACCTCAGCCAGGTCTCCCCCATCCATCTGCGGTGCCCCTGGCCTATTATCTTATCATACTAGACATTCAGGACTGTTTCTTCTCCATTCCTTTACATGAATCAGACAAGGAAAAGTTTGCGTTCTCAGTTCCCCAAACTAACAATCAAGGGGCCAATGAACGATATCAGTGGAAG
>JAQZBX010029056.1:0-27497 GCA_029593785.1 Cabassous unicinctus
AATTAACTGCTGTATTCACAGCCTCTTAAGTGAAACCAGTGTTTGGAAGACGAATTTCAGTGAAAACACATGCATAGCAGCAAATAAAAGACAAATCTTATTTAGGATTGTAAAGTGAAAAACCACTGCATTGGCTTAGCTTTAAGTAAATCCCGTGTGTTAACATGTGAATGAAAGCAAGGACATAACAGTCAAAGAAAGAAGAATCTTACTTACCTTTCAAACTTGAAGCAACTACTGAATTCCCAGAGAATTAGGTGAAACCAGTGCCTTGAAATTGATTTTAAGAGAATATATATGTGAATCAGCCAATGAAACAAGTTTCCTTTTTGTTTTTCTTAAGCAAAGAACTCCCTGCATTCAACCAGCATTCAGGAAAGCAGTGTTTTCAAAATGATTGTAATTGGAAACTCATGCTTAGCAGTGTAAGAAACAAGAAGCTTACTTAGGTAGCAAATTGAGGAACTGGCAGTTTTGGCAGAGTAAAAGCAATGGTTGGACATTCGTTGAAAATGGTATCACGTGAATAGTTGCCAATGTAAGGAGTATATTGCTTATTTTGAAAAACTTAAGACACAAGTGTTTTGGCATAGCATTAGGTAAACGCAGTGTGTTTACATTGATATTGAGTGAAAGCAAGTGCACCACAGCCAAAAAATTAAATATATTTCTTAAATTTCAAAGTTGAATTAACTCCTACATTCACAGCCTGTTAGGTGAAACAAGTGTTTTGAACATGAATTTCAATGAAAACACAGGCATAGAATGAAATAAAACACAAATCTTATTTAGTTTTGTAAAGTGAAGAAACCACTGCATAGGCTTACTCTTAGGTAAAAGCTATGTGTTGACATATGAGTGAAAGCAAGGGCATAGCAGCCAAAGAAACAAGAATCTTACTTATTTTTCAAACTTGAAGTAACTACTGGATTCACAGTGAGTTTGCTGAATCCAGGGCATTGAGGTTGATTGTAAATGAATAAACATGCAAATCAGCCCATGAAACAAGTTTCTTTTTTTGTTTTCTAAAGCAAAGAACTCATTGCATTCAGCCAACATTAGGGAAAAGCAGTGTTTTCATGTTGATTGTAATTGAAAACACATGTATAGCATTGTAAGGAACAAGAAACTTCCTTAGATTTCCAAAGTGAGGAACCGGCAGCTTTGGCATAGTAAAAGCAGTGTTTTGACATTCATTTTAAGTGAAAACAAGTGCATAGCTGCCAATGTAATGAGTATATGACTTAGTTTTGAAAACTGAATAAACCTATATTTTGGCACAGTATTAGATAAAAACAGTGTTTTTACATTGATAATGAGTGGAAGCAAGCAGAGAGCAGCCAAACAAGTAACTTACATATCTTTCAAAGTTGAATTAACTGCTGAATTTACAAACTGTTAATGAAAACCAGTGTTTTGAATATGAATTTAACTGAAAACACAGGCATAGCAGCAAATATAAGACAAATGTTATTTAGGATTGTAATGTGAAGAAACCACTGCATTGGCTTAGCATTACATAAAATCCATGTGTTGACATGTGAGTGAAAGCAAGGGCATAGCAGTCAAACAAAAATAATCTTTCTTAACTTTCATACTTGAAGTAACTGCTTCTTTCACCTAGAGTAAGGTTAAACCAGTGCCTTGAAATTGATTTTAAGTGAATACACTTGTGAATCAGCCAGTGAAACAAGTTTCCTTTTTGGTTTTCTGAAGCAAAGAACTCCCTGCATTCAACCAGCATTCAGGAAAAGCACTGTTTTCAAGTTGAATGTTATTGAAAACTCATGCCTAGCAGTGTGGGAAACAAGAATCTTACTTAGGTTACATAAGTGAGGAACCGGCAGCTTTGGAATAGTAAAAGAAGTGTTTTCACATTCATTGCAATTGAAAAAAAGTGCATAGCTGCTAACGAAATGAGTATATTGCATAGTTTTGAAAATTGAAGAAACCAGTGTTTTGGCATAGTATTAGGTAAACACAGTGTTTTTACATTGATAATGAGTGAAAGCAAGGGCATAGCAGGCAAGCAAACAAGAATCTTACTTACCTTTCAAACTCGAAGTAACTGCTGTATTCACAGAGATTTAGGTGAACAAGTGCATTGAAATTTATTTCAAGTGAGTACACATGTGGACCAGCCAATGAAACAAGTTTGCTTTTTGGCTTTCTGAAGCAAAGAACTCCCTACATTCAATGAGCATTCAGGAAATGTAGTCTTTCCAAGTTGATTTTCATTGAAAGCACATGCTTAGCAGGGTAAGAAACAAGAATCATACCTAGGTTTCAAATTGAGGTTCTGGCACTTTTGGCATGGCAAAAGCAGTGGATGGTCATTCGTTGTAAGTGATAACAAGTGAATAGCTGCCAATGTAAGGAGTATATGGGTTAGTTTTGAAAACTGAAGAAACCAGTGTTTTGGCATTGTATTAGGAAAAAACAGTATTTTTATGTGGATAATGAGTGAAAGCAAGTGCACAGCATCCAAAGAAATAAGTATCTTACTTAACTTTCAAAGTTGAATTAACTGCTGTTTTCACAGCCTGTTTGGTGAAACCAGTAATTTGAAGATGAATTTAAGTGAAAACACAGGGATAGCTGCAAATAAAAGAGAAATGTTATTTAGGATTGTAAAGTGAAGAAATAACTGCATTGGCTTAGCATAAGGTAAAATCCGTGTGTTGACAAGTGAGGGAAAGCAAGGACATAGCAACCAAACAAGAATCTTACTTAACTTTCAAACTTGAAGCAACTTCTGCATTCACAGAGAGTTAGGTGAAACCAGGGTCTTGAGGTTGATTTTAAATGAATACATATGAAAATCAGCCAATAAAACAAGTTTCTTTCTTGGTTTTCTAAACCAAAGAACTCAAAACATAAAGCCAACCTTAGGGAAAAGCAGTGTTTTCAAGTTGATTGTAATTGAAATCACATGCATAGCATTGTAAGAAACAATTATTTTACTTAGATTTCCAAATGGATGAACCGGTAGCTTTGGCATAGTAAAAGCAGTCTTTTGACATTCATTGTAAGTGAAAACAAGTGCATAGCTGCCAATGTAATGAGTACATTGCTTTGAAAACTGAGGAAACCAGTGTTTTGGCATAGCAGTAGGTAAAAGCTGTATTTTTACACTGATAAGGAATGAAAACAATCACACAGCAGCCAAACTTATAAGTATCTTACTTAACAAGCAAAGTTGTATACCTGCTGCATTCACAGCCTCTTAGGTGAAAGCAGTGTTTTGAACATGAATTTAAATGAAAACACAGGCATAGCATCAAATAAAACACAAATCTTATTTAGTTTTGTAAAGTGAAGAAACCACTGCGTTGGTTTAGCCTTAGGTAAGCACTGTATTTTGACATGTGAGTTAAAGCAGGGGCATATCAGCCAAACAAACAAGAATCATACTTCCCTTTCAAACTTGAAGTAAATATTGCATTCACAGAGATTTAGGTGAACCAGTTACTTGAAATTGATTTTAAGTGAGTACACATGTGAATAAGCCAATGAAACAAGTTTCCTTTTTGGTTTTCTCAAGCAAAGAACTCCCTGCATTCAATGAGTGTTCAAGAAAAGCAGTGTGTTCAAGTTGATTGTAATTGAAAAAACATGTATAGAATTGTAAGAAACAAGAATCTTACTTAGAATTCCAAAGTGTGGAATCGGCAGCTTTGGCAGAGTAAAGAAGTGTTTTGACGTTCATTGTAAGTTAAAAAAATGCATAGCTGCCAATATAATGAGTTTATTCCTTAGTTTTGAAAACTAAAGAAACCAGTGTTTTGGCATATCTGTTGGTATAAGCAATGTTTTTACAGTGATAAGGATTGAAAGCAAGCACACAGCAGCCAAACAAATAAGTATCTTACTTAACTTTCAAAGTTGAATTAACTGCTGCATTCACAGCCTGTTTTGGTATACCAGTGTTTTGAAACTGAATATAAGTGAAAACACAGGCATATCAGCAAATAAAATACAGTTCTTATTTAGGTGTGTAACCTAAATAAAGCAGTGCCTTTGCTGAGCATTATGTAAAACCCGTGTCTTGACATGTGAGTGAAAGAAATGGCATAGCAGCCAAAAAACAAGAATCTTACTTACCATTCAAACTTGAAAGAAATACTGAATTCACAGAGATTTAGGTGAAATCAATGCCTTGAAATTGATTTTTAGTGAATACACAAAAAAATCAGCCAATGAAACAAGTTTCTCTTTTGGATTTCTGAATCAAAAAACTTACTGCATTCAATCAGCATTCAGGAAAACAGTGTCTTCATGTTGATTGCAATTGAAAATACATGCTTAAAAGTGTAAGAAACAAGAAACTTATTTAGGTTTCAAAAGTGAGCATCTGGCAGCTTTTGCCGAGTAAATGCGGTAGTCAGTCATTCATTGTAAGTGATAACAAGTAAATAGCTGCCAAGGTAATGAGTATATGGCTTAGTTTTGAAAACTGAAAAAACCAGTGTTTTGGCATAGCATTACATAAAAGCAGAGTTTTTACATTGATGATGAGTGAAAGCAAGTGCAGAGCAGCAAAAAAATAAGTATATTTCTTAACTTTCAAAATTGAATTAGCTGTTGCATTCAAAGCCTGTTAGGTGAAACCAGTGTTTTGAACATGAATTTAAATGAAAACACAGGCATAGCATCAAATAAAACCCAAAACTTTTTTAGTTTTGTAAAGTGCAGAACCACTGCAATGGCTTAGACTTAGGTAGAACCAGTGAGTTGACATCTGAGTGAAAGCAAGTGCATAGCAGCCAAACAAACACGAATCTTAATTACCTTTCAAACTTGAAGTAACTACTTCATTCACAGAGTGTTAGGTGAAACGAGTGCTTTGATATTGATTGTAAGTGAATACACATGCAATTCAGCCAAAGAAACAATTTTCCTTTTTGGTTTTCTGAAACAAAGAACTCCCTGCATTCAACCAGCATTCAGGAAAAGCAGTGTTTTCAAGTTGATTGTAATTGAAAACACACTCTTCGCAGTGTAAGAAACCAGAATCTTACTTCGGTTTCAAATTGAGGAACCAGCAGCTTTGACAGAGTAAAAGCAGTGGCTGGACATTTGTTATAAGTGATAACAAGTGAATGGCTTCCAATGTAAGCAGAATATTGCTTAGTTTTGAAAACAGAAGAACCATTGTTTTGGCATAACATTAGGTAAAAGCAGTCTTTTTACATTGATAAAGACTGAAAGCAAGCACACACCAGTCAAAAAAATAAGTATCTTACTTAACTTTCAAAGTTGAATTAACTGCTGCATTCATAGCCTGTTACTGGAAACCAGTGTTTTGAAGAGCAATTTAAGTGAAAACACTGGCATAACAGCCAATAAAATACAAATCTTATTTAGATTTGTTAAGTGGAGAACCCACTGCATTGGCTGTGCATTAGGTAAAAACGGTGTCTTGACATGTGAGTGAAATTAAGGGCATAGCAGCCAAACAAACAAGAATCTTACTTACCATTCAAACTTGAAAGAACTACTGAATTCACATAGAGTTAGGTGAAAACAGTGCCTTGAAATTGATTTAAGTGAATACACAGGCAAATAAGCCAATGAAACAAGGTTCCTTTTTAGTTTTCTGAAGTAAAGAACCCCATGCATTCAACCAGCATTCAGGAAAAGCAGTGTTTTCAAGTTGATTGTAATTGAAAACACATGCTTAGCAGTGTAAGAAACAAGAATCTTGCTTAGGATTCAAAAGTGAGGAAACAGCAGGTTTGGCATAATAAAAGACAAGGTTGGTCATTTGTTGTAAATGATAACCTGTGAAAAGCTACCAATATAAGCTGCCAATGCTTAGTTTTGAAAATTGAAGAAACCAGTGTTTTGGGATAGTATTAGGTAAAAGAAGTATTTTTACATTGGTAATGGGTGAAAGCAAGCGCATAGCAGCCAAAAACAAAGTACCTTACTTAACTTTCAAAGTTGAATTACGTGCTGCATTCACAGCCTGTTAAGGGAAACAAGTGTTTTGAAGATGAATTTAAGTGAAAACACAGGCATAGCAGGAAATAAAGAAAAATCTTATTTAAGATTTTAAAGTGAAGAAGCCACTACATTGCCTTAGCACTAGAAAAAATCCGTTGACATGTGAGTGAAAGCAAGGGAAAGCAGCCAAACAAACCAAAATCTTATTACTTTTCAAACTTGATATAACTACTGTATGCACAGAGAGTTATGTGAAGCCAGTGCCTTGAAATTGATTTTAAGTGAATGCACATCTGAATCAGCCAATGAATCAAGTTTACATTTTGGTTTTGTGAAGCAAAGAATTCCCTGCATTCAACCAATGTTCAGTAAAGCAGTGTTTTGAAGTTGACTGTAATTGAAAACACATGCTTAGCAGACTATGAAACAAGAACCTTGCTTAGGATTCAAATTGAAGAATCGGCAGTTTTCACAGATTAAAAGCAGAGGTTGGTCATTCATTGTAAGGGATAACAAGTGAATAGCTGTCAATGGCATGAGTATATTGCTTAGATTTGAAAACTGAAAAAAAAACCAGAGTTTTGGCATAGAGTTAGGGAAAAGCAGTGTTTTTACATTGATAATAAGTGAAAACAAGTGCACAGCAGCCAAACAAATAAGTACCTTACTTAACTTTCAAATTTGAATTAACTGCTGCATTCACACCTTATAGGCTAAACCAGTGTTTAGAACATGAATTTAAATGAAAACACAAGCTTTGAGTAAAATAAACACATATATTATTTAGTTTTGCAAAGTGAAGAATACACAGCATGGCTTAGCCTTAAGTAAAAGCTATATGTTAACATGTGAGTGAAAGCAAGGGCATAGTAGCCAAACAAACAAGAAAATTACTTACGTTTCAAACTTCAAATAAATAATGCATTCACAGAGAGTAAGGTGAACCCAGTGTCTTGAACTTGATTATAAATGAATACACATGCAAATCAGCCAATGAAACAAGTTTACTTTTCGGTTTTCTGAAGCAAATAACTCAATGCATTCAGCCAACGTTAGGGAAAGGCAGTGTTTTCAAGTTGATTGTAATTGAAAACAAATGTATAGCATTGAAAGAAACAAAATCTTACTTAGATTTCCAAAGTGAGGAACAGGCAACTTTGGCATCATGAAAGAAGTGTTTTGATATTCATTGTAAGTGAAAAAAGTGTATAGCTGCCAATGTAATGAGTATATTGCTTAGTTTTGAAAACTGAAAGAACCGGTGTTTTGGCATAGCGTAAGGTAAAAGCAGTGTTTTTACATTGATAATGAGTGAAAGCAAGTGCATAGCAGCCATACAAACAAGAATCTAACTTAAC
This sequence comes from Cabassous unicinctus, assembly GCA_029593785.1. Classification (NCBI taxonomy): domain Eukaryota; kingdom Metazoa; phylum Chordata; class Mammalia; order Cingulata; family Chlamyphoridae; genus Cabassous; species Cabassous unicinctus. The sequence goes on from JAQZBX010029056.1 coordinate 7,308, forward strand.
TTTCAAAGTTGAATGAACTGCTGAATTTACAGCCTGTTTGGTGAAACCAGTGTTTTGAAGATGAAGTAAATGAGAACACAGCCATAGCAGACAGTAAGAGACAAATCTTATTTAAGTTTGTAAACTAAATAAACCACTGCCTTGTCTGAGCATTAGGTAAATTGCGTGTGTTGACATGTGAGTGAAAGCAAAAGCATAGCAGCCAAATAAACTAGAATCTTTCTTAACTTTCAAACTTGAAGTAACTACTGCATTCCCAGAGAGTTAGGTGAAACCAGTGCTGTGAAATGGTATTTAAGTGAATACAAAAGCAAATAAGCCAATGAAACAAGTTTCTTTTTCATTTTCTGAAACAAAGGACTCATTGCATTCAAACAGCATTCAGGAAAAGCAGTGTTTTCAAGTTGATTGTATTTGAAAACACATGCTTAGCAGTGTAAGAAACAAGGATGTTAGATTTAAAAAGTGAGGAAAAGACATCTTTGGCAGAGTAAAAGCTGTCATTGGTCATTCGTTGTAAGTGATAACAAGTGAATAGCTGCCAATGTAAGGAACATATTGCTTAGTTTTGAAGACTGAAAAAACCAGTGTTTTAGCATAGCATTAGGTAAAAGCAGTGTTTTTACATTTATAATGAATGAAAGCAAGTCCACAGCGGCCATATAAGTATCTTACTTAACTTTCAAAAGTGAATTAACTGCTGCATTCACAGCCTGTTATGGAAAACCAGTGTTTTGAAGTTGAATTTAAGTGAAAACACAAGCATAGCAGCAAATAAAGACATATCTTATATAGGATTGTAAGGTGAAGAAACTACTGCATTGGCTTAGCATTAGGTAAAAACCGGGTGTTTCATGTGACTGAAAGCAAAGGCATAGTAGCCAAACAAACAAGAATCCTACTTACCTTTCTAACTTGAAGTAACTACTGCATTCACAGAGATGTGAAACCAGTGTCTTGTAGTTGATTGTAAATGAATGAATACACATGCAAATAAGCCAATGAAACAAGTTTCCATTTTAGTTTTCTGAAGCAAAGAACTCACTGCATTCAACCAGAGTTCAGGAAAAGCAGTGTTTTCAAGTTGATTGTAATTGAAAACACATGTATAGCATTTTAAGAAACAAGAGTCTTACTTAGATTTCTAAAGTAAGGAACTGGCAGTCTTGGCACAGTATAAGCAGTCTTTTGACATTCATTGTAAGTGAAAACAAGTGCATAGCTGCGAATGTAATGAGTATATTGCTTAGTTTTTAAAACAGAAGATACCAGAATTTTGGCATAGTATTAGGTAAAACCAGAGTTTTTACATTGATAATGAGTGAAAGAAAGCACTTAGTAGCCAAACAAACAAGTATCTTACTTTACTTTCAAAGTTGAATTAACTGCTGCATTCACTGCCTGTTACGGGAAACCAGTGTTGTGAAGATGAATTTAAGTGAAAACACAAGCGTAGTAGCAAATAAGACAATCATATTTAGGATTGTAAAGTGAAACATCCACTGCATTGGCTTTGCATTATGTAAAATGCGTGTGTTGACATGTGATTGAAATCAAGGACATAGAATCCAAACAAATAAGAACCTTACTTACCTTTCAAACTTGAAGAAACGACTGCATTCACAGAGAGTTATGTGAAACCAGTGCATTGGAATTGATTTTAATTGAATACACATGCAAATCAGCCAATGAAACAAGTTTCTTTTTTCATTTTTGGAAGAGAAGAATGCACTGCATTCAACCAGGGTCCAGGAAAAGAAGTGTTTTCAAGTTGATTGTAATTGAAAAGACATGCTCAGCAGTGTAAGAAACAAGAATCTTACTTAGGCTTCAAAAGTGAGGAATCGGCAGCTTTGGCAGAGTAAAAGAAGTGGTTGGTCATTCATTGTAAGTGATAACAAGTGAAAAGCAACCAATGTATGGAGTATATTGCTTAGTTTTGAAAACTGAAGAATCCAGTGTTTTGGCATTGTATTAGGTAAAAGCAGAGTTATTACATTGATAATGAGTGAAAGCAAGTGCACAGCACCCAAATAAGTATCTTACATAACTTTCAAAGTGATGTAGCTACTGCATTCACAGCCTGTTACGGATTACCAGTGTTTTGAAATGAATTTATGTGAAAACAGAAGATAGCAGCAAATAAAAACAAATCTTATATAGGTTTGTAAAGTGAAGAAACCACTGCATTGGCGTAGCCTTAGGTAAAATCCCTGCGGTTACATGTGAGTAAAATCAAGGACATAGCATCCAAACAAACTAGAATCTTACTTAACTTACAAACCTGAGGTAACTCCTGTAATCACAGAGAGTTGAAACCAGGGTCTTGAAGTTGATTGTAAATGAATATGCATGCAAATCAGCCAATGAAAGAAGTATCCATTTTGGTTTTCTGAAGCAAAGAAATCACTGCACTCAGCCAAACTTAGGGAAAAGCAGTGCTTTCAAGTTGATTGTAATTGAAAACACATGTATAGCATTGTAAGAAACAGGAATCTTACTTAGATTTCCAAGTGAGGACTGGCAGCTTTGGCATAGTAAAAGCAGTGTATTGACATTCATTTTAAGTGAAAACAAGTGCATAGCTGCCAATGTAATGAGTATATTGCTTAGTTTTGAAAACTGAAGAAACCAGTGTTTTCACAAAGCATTAGGTAAAAGCCGTGTTTTTCCATTGATAATTAGTGAAAGCAAGGGCACAGCAGCAAACAAACAAGTATCTAACTTCACTTTCAAAGTTGAATTAACTGCTGCATTCACAGCCTGTTATGGGAAACCAGTGTTTTCCAGATTAATTTAAATGAAAACACAGGCATAGCAGCAAATAAAAGACAAACATTATTTAGTATTGTAAAGTGAGGTAACCAATGCATTGGCTTAGCATTAGGTAAAATCTGTGTTATGACATGTGTGTTAAAGAAAGGGCATAGCAGCCAAGCAAACAAGAATCTTACTTACCTTTCAAGCTTGAAGTAACTACTGTATTCACAGAGAGTTAGGTAAAACCACTGTATTTAAGTTGATTGCAATGAATACACATGCAAATCAGCCAATGAAAGAAGTTTCTTTTTTGGTTTTCTAAGGCAAAGAACACAATGCATTCAACCATATTTTGGGAAATCAGTGTATTCAATTTTATTGTAATTGAAAACACATGCTAAGCAGTGTAAGAATTTTACTTAGGTTTTAAATTGAGGAACTGGCAGTTACGGCAGAGTAAAAGCAGTGGTTCATCCTTCTTTGTAAGTGATAACAAGTGAATAGCTGCCAAATTAAGTAGTATATTGTTTAGATTTGAAAATTGAAGGTAACAAATCTTGGCATAGCCTTAGATAAAAGCAGTGTTTTTACACTGATAATGAGTGAAAACCATCACACAGCAGCCAAACAAGCAAGTATCTTACTTAACTTTCAAAATTGTTTTAACTGCTGAATTCATGGACTGTTAGGTGATACCAGTGTTTTGAACATGAATTTAAATGAAAACACAGGCACAGCATCAAAGAAAACAAAAATTCTATTTAGTTTTTTAAAGTGAACCAACCACTGCATTGGCTTTGCCTTAGGTAAAATCCGTGAGTTGACATGTGAGTGAAAGCAATGGCATAGCAGCAAAACAAATAAGAATCTTACTTACCTTTCAAACTTGAAGAAACTATTGCATTCACAGAGAATTAGATTAAACCGGTGTCTCGAAGTTGATTGTAAATATATACACATGCAAATCAACCAATGAAACAAGTTTATTTTTCAAAAGTAAAGATCTCATTGCATTCAGCCAACGTTAGGCAATAGCAGGGTTTTAAAGTTGATTGTAATTGAAAACACATGTATAGCATTGTACGATACAAGATTCTGACTTAGATTTCCAAAGTGAGGATCTCACAGATTGGGTAAAAGCAGTGTTTTGACCTTCATTGTAAGTGAAAACAAGTGTATAGCTTCCAATGTAAGGAGTGTATTCTTTAGGTTTGAAAACTGAAGAAACCTGTGTTTTGGCATAGTATTAGGTAAAAGCAGTGGTTTTAAATTGATAATGAGGGAAAGCAACTGCATAGCAGCCAAACAAATAACTATCTTAGTTAACTTTCAAAGTTGAATTAACTGCTGCATTCACAGCTGTTACAAGAAGAAGAATTTGGAGATAATTTTAAGTGAATACACAGGCATAGCAGCAAATAAAAGACAAATCTTTTTAGGATTGTAAAGTGAGGAGATCACTGCATTTGCTTAGCATTATGTAAAATCTGTGTGTAGACATGTGGTTTAAGGAAAGGACAAAGAATTGAAACAAAATAGAATCCTACATACCTTTCAAACTTGAAGTAACTACTGCATTCACAGAGAGTTAGGTGAAACCAGTGTCTTCAAGTTGATTGTAAATGAATACGCATGCAAATCAGCGAATGAAACAAGTTTCTTTTTCCTTTTATATAGCAAAGAAATCAATGCATTAACCAACGTTAGGGAAAAGCAGTGTTTTCAAGTTGAATGTAACTGAAAACATATGAAAAGCATTGTAAGAAAGAAGAATTTTACTTAGATTTCCAAAGTGAGGAACCAGCAGCTTTGGCATCGTAAAAGCAGTATTTTGACATTCATTTTAAGTGAAAACAGGAGCATAGCTGCCAATGGAATAAGTATATTGCTTAATTTTGAAAATTGCAGGAACCAGTGTTTTGACATAATATTAGGTAAAAGCAGTGCTTTTACATTGATGGTGAGTGAAAGTAAGAGCCTAGCAGCCAAAAAAACAAGTATCATACTTAACTTTCAAAGGTGAAATACTGGTGCATTCACAGCCTGTTATGGGAAACCAGTGTTTTGAATATGAATTTATATGAAACCACAGGCAGAGCATCAAATAAAACACAAATCTTATTTAGTTTTGTAAAGTGAAGAAACCACAGCATAGACTTAACCTTAGGTAAAAGCTGTGTGTTGATGTGTGAATGAAAGCAAGGGCATAGCAGTCAAACAAACCAGAATATTATTTACCTTTCAAACTTGAAGTAACTAGTCCATTCACAGAGAGATAGTTGAAACCGCTGTCTGGAAGTTGATTGTAAATGAATAAACATGCAAATCAGGCAATGAAAAAACGTTCTTTTTTGGTTTTCTAAAGCAAAGAACTCATTTCATTGAGCCAATGTTAGTGAAAAGCAGTGTTTTCAATTATATTGCCATTGAAAACATATGCTTAGCAGTGTAAGAAACAAGAATCTTACATAGGTTTCAAATTGAGAAACCAGCAGTTTTGGCAGAGTAAAATCAGTGTTTGGTCATTCGTTGTAAGTGATAACATGTGAATAGCTGCCAATGTATGGAGTATATTGCTTAGTTTTTAAAACTGAAGAAGCTAGTGTTTTGGCATAGCATTAGGAAAAATCAGTAGTTTTTCATTGATGATCAGTGAAAGCAAACACCCAGCAGCCAAACAAATAAGTATCTTACTTAACTTTAACAGTTGAATTAAATGCTGTATTCATAGCCAGTTAGATCAAACCAGTGTTTTGAACATGAAGTTAAATGAAAACCCAGGCATAGCATGAAATAAAACACCAATCTTATTTAGTTTTGTAAAGTGAAGAAACCATTGCAAAGGCTTAACCGTAGTTAAAGCTGTGTGTTGTCATGTGAGTGAAAGCAGGGCATAGCAGCCAAACAAACAAGAATCTTACCTTTCAAACTTGAAGTAACTACTCCATGTACAGAGAGTTAGGTGAAACCAGTGTCTTGAACTTCATTGTAAATGAAAACACGTGCAATCAGCCAATGAAACAAGTTTTCTTTTTGGTTTCCTAAAACAAAGAACACAATGTATTCAACCAACGTTTAGGCATAGAGTGTTTTTAAGTTTATTGTAATTGAAAACACATGCATAGCATTGTGAGAAAAAAGAATCCTACTTAGATTTGCATAATGAAAAACTGGTAGCTTTGGCACAGTAAAAGCACAGTAAAAGCAGTTTATGGACATTCACTGTAAGTGAAAACAAGTGCATAGCTGCCAATGTAATGAGTATATGGTTTAGTTATGAAAACTGAAGAAATAAGTGTTTTGGCATAGTGTTAGGTATAAGCAGTGTTTTTATTAAGGGAAACCAGGCTTTTGAAGATGAATTTAAGTTAAAACTCAGGCACAGAAGCAAATTAAAGACAAATCTTATTTAGGATTTAAAGTGAGGAAACGACTTCATTGGCTTAGAATTAGGTAAAATCCGTGTGTTGACATAAGAGTAAAAGCAAGGGCATAGCAGGCAAACAAACAAGAATCTTACTTACCTTTCAAACTTGAAGTAACTACTGCATTCACAGAGACTTAGGTGAAACCAGTGCATTGAAATGGATTTTAAGTGAATACATATGCTAATCAGCCAATGAAACAAGTTTCCTTTTAGGTTTTCTTAAGCAAAGAACTCCCTACATTCAACCAGTGTTCTGGTAAAGCAGTGTTTTCAAGTTGATTGTAATTGAAAACACATGCTTAGCAGTGTAAGAAACAAGAATATTACTAAGGTTTCAAATTTCAAGAACTGGCAGTTTTGGCAGATTAAAAGCAGTGGTTGGACATTTGCTGTAAGTGATAACAAGTGAATAGCTGCCAATGTAAGGAGGATACTGTTTAGTTTGGAAAACTGAAGAAACATGTGTTTGGCATTGCATTAGGTAAAAGCACTCTTTTTACTTTGATAATGAGTGAAAGCAAGCGCATAGCATCCAAAAAAAAAAAAATCATTCTAAACCTTCAAAGTTGAATTAACTGCTGAATTCACAGCCTGTTAGGTGAAACCGGGGTTTTGAACATGAATTTAAATGAAAACACTGGCATGGCATCAAATAAAACACAAATCTTATTTAGTTTTGTAAAGTGAAGAAACCACTGGAAAAGCTTAACCTTATGTAAAAGCTGTGTGTTGACCTCTGAGTGAAAGCAAGGGCATAGAAGCCAAACAAACAAGAGTCTTTCTTACCTTTCAAACTTGAAGTAACTACTGCATTCACAGTAATTTATGTGAAACCAGTGCCTTGGAATTGATTTTAGGTGAATACACATGCAAATCAGCCAATGAAACAAGTTTGTTTTTTGGTTTTCGAAAGCAAAGAACATAATGTATTCACCAACGTTAGGGAAAAGCAGTGTTTTCAAGTTGACTGTAAATGAAAACAGATGTATAGCATTGTAAGAAACAAGAATCTTACTTAGATTTCAAAAGTGAGTAACCAGCATTTTCACAAAGTAAAACCAGTGTTTTCACATTCATTTTAAGTGAAAAGAAGTGCAAAGCTTCCAATGTAATGATTATATGGCTTAGTTTTGAATACTGAAGAAACCAGTGTTTTGGCATAGTATTAGGCAAAGGTAGTGTTTTTACATTGATAATGAGTGAAAGCAAGTCTTAGAAGCCAAGAAAACAAGTATCTTACTTAAGTTTCAAAGATGAATTAACTGCTGCATTCACAGCCTGTTATGGGAATCCAGTGTTTCGAAGATGAATTTAAGTGAAAACATACGCATAGCAGCAAATAAAAGACAAATTTTATTTAGGATTGTAAATTGAAGGAACCACAGCATTGGCTTAGCATTAGGTAAAATCCGTGTGTTGACATGTGGGTGAAAGCAATGACTTAGCAGCCAAATATAAAAGAATCTTACTTACATTTCAAACTTGAAGTAACTACTGCATTCACAGAGAGTTAGGTGAAATAGGTATCTTGAAGTTGATTGTAAATGAAAACACAGGCAAATGAGCCATTGATACAAGTTTCTTTTTTGATTTTCTAAAGAAAAGAACCCAATGCATTCTGCCAAATTAAGGAAAAACAGCGTTTTCAAGTTGATTGTAGTTGAAAACACATGTATAGCATTGTAAGATACAAGAATCTTATTTAGATTTCTAAAGAGATGAACCACCAGCTTTGGCATAGTGAAAGCAGTGTTTTGACATTCATTGTAAGTTAAAACAAGTAAATAGTTGCCAATGTAATGAGCATATTGCTTAGCTTTGAAAATTGAAGAACCCAGTGTTTTGGCATAATATTAGGTAAAAGCAGTGTTTTTACATTGATAATGAGTGACACCAAGTGCATCACAGCCAAACAAACAAGTGTCTTACTTAAATTTCAAAGTTGAATTAACTGCTGCATTCAAAGCCCATTACGGGAAAGCAGTGTTTTGAAGAAGAATTTAAGTGAAAACACAAACATAGCAGCAAATAAAAGACAAATCTTATTTAGGATTGTAAAGTGAAGAAACCACTGCATTGGCTTACTATTAGGTAAATCTGTGTGTTGCCATGTGAGTGAAAGTAAGGATATAGCATGTAAACAACCTATAATCTTACTTACCTTTCAACCTCGAAGAAACGACTGCATTCACAGAGAGTTAGGTGAAACCAGTGCCTAGAATTTGAGTTTAAGTGAATGAACATGCAAATCAGCCAAAGAAATCAGTTACCAGTTTGGTTAACTGAAGAAAGGAACCCTCTGCATTCAACCAGTGTTCAGGAAAAACAGTGTTTTCAGGTTGATTGTAATTGAAAACACATGCTTATCAGTGTAAAAACAAGAATCTTACTTAGGTTTCAAAGCTGAGAACATGGCAGCTTTGGCAGAGAAAAAGATGTCTTTGGCCATTCATTGTAACTGATAAGTGAATAGCTGCCAATGTAAGGAGTATATTGTTTAGGTCTGAAAACTGAAGAAACCAGTGTTTTGGCATAGTATTAGGTAAAAGCAGTGTTTTTCCATTGATAATGAGTGAAGCAAGTGCATAGCAGCCAAACAAACAAGTATCTTACTTAACTTTCAAAGATGAATTAAATGCTGCATTCACAGCGTGTTATGGGAAACCAGTGTTTTGAAGATGAATTTAAATGAAAACACAGGAATAGCAGAAAATAAAAGACAAATCTTATTTAGTATTGTAAAGTGAAGAAACCAATGCACTGGCTTAGCATTAGGTAAAATCTGTGTGTTGACATGTGTGTGAAAGCACGGACATAGCAGCCAAACAAACAAGAATATTACTTATTTTCCAACTTGAAATATCTACTGCATTCACAGAGAGTTAGGTGAAACAAGTGCCTTGAAATTGATTTTTATTGAACACACATGCAAATCAGCGAATGAAAGAAGTTTCCTCTTTGGTTTTCTGAAGAAAAGAACTCACTGCATTCAACCAGTGTTTAGGAAAAGCCGTGCTTTCAAGTTGATTGTAATTGAAAACACATGCTTAGCAGTGTAAGAAACAAGAATCTTATGTAGGTTTCAAAAGGGAGGAACCGGCAACTTTGGCAGAGTAACAGCAATGTTTCGTCATTCGTTTTAAGTTATAACAAGAGAATTGCTGCCAATGTAAGGAGTATATTGCTTAGTTTTAAAAACTGAAGAAACCAGTGTTTTGGCATAGCATTAGGTAAAAGCGGTGTTTTTACATTGATAATGAGTGAAAGCAAGTGCACAGCAGCCATACAGATAAGTGTCTTACTTAACTTTCAAAGTTGAATTAACTGCTTCATTCACAGCCTGTTGGTAAAACCAGGGTTTTGAACATGAATTTAAATGAAAACACAGGCATATCATCAAATAAATCCACAAATCTTATTTAGTTTTGTAAACTGTAGAAACCCCTGCTTTGTCTTTGCCTTAGGTAAAAGCTGTGTGTTTACATGATATTGAAAGCAGGGGCATAGCAGCCAAACAGAGAAGAATCTTACTTACCTTTCAAACTTGAAGTAACAACTTCACTCACAGAGAGTTATGTGAAACGAGTGTCTTGAAGTTGATTGCAAATGAATACACATGTTAATCAGCCAATGAAACAAGTTTTTTCTTTGGTTTTCTTAAGCAAAGAACTCAATGCATTCAGCCAACGTTAGGGAAAAGTAGTGTTTTCAAATTGAATGTAATTGTAAACACATGTATACCTTTGAAAGAAACAAGAATCTCACTTAGATTTCCAAATTCAGGAACCGCAGCTTTGGCATAGCAAAAGCAGTGTTTTGACATTCATTGTAAATGAAAAAAAGTGCATAGCTGCCAAAATAATGAGAATATTGGTTAGTTTTAAAAACTGAACCAACCAGTGTTTTGGCATAATATTAGGTAAAAGCAGTGTTTTTACATTGATAATGAGTGAAAGCAAGTGCACAGCAGCAAAACAAATAAGTGTCTTACTTAACTTTCAAAGTTGAATTAACTGCTGCATTCACAGACTGTTATGGGAAACCAGTGTTTTGACGATAAATTTATGTGAAAATACAAGCATAGCAGCCAATATATGAGAAATCTAATTTAGGATTGTAACGTGAAGAAACCACTGCATTGGCTTAGTTTTAGGTAAATCTGTGTGTTGCCATGTGAGTGAATGTAAGGTCATAGCATCCAAACAATCAAGAATCTTACTTACTTTCAAACTCAAAGTGTGAGTACATTCACAGAGAGTTAGGTGAAACCAGTGCCTTGAAATTGATTTTAAGTGAATACAAATGCAATTCAGCCAATGAAACAAGTTTCCTTTTTGGATTTCTGAAGCAAAGAACACACTTCATTCAACCAATGTTCAGGAAAAGCAATATTTTCAAGTTGATCATAATTGAAAACTCCTGTGTAGCATTGTAAGAAAAAATAATCTTACTTAGATTGTCATAGTGAGGAACCAGGAGCTTTTGCAAAGTAGAAGCACTGGTTTGACATTCGTTGAAAGTGAGAAAAAGGGATTAGCTGTCAATGTAAATAGTATATTGCTTAGTTTTGAAAACTGAATAAACCAGTGTTTTGGCATAGCATTAAGTAATAGCAGGGTTTTTCTATTGTTAATGAGTGAAAGCAAGCACACAGCTGCCAAAAAATTAATTATCTTACTTAACTTTCAAATTTGAATTAAATGCTTCATTCACAGCCTGTAGGTGAAACCAGTGCTTTGAACATGAATTTAAATGACAACACAGGCATAGAATCAATTAAAACACAAATCTTATTTAGTTCTCTAAAGAGAAGAAACCATGGCTTTGGGTTAACCTTAGGTAAAAGGCGTGAGTTGACATGTGACTGAAAGCAAGGCATAGCAGCCAAAAGATAAAGAATCTTACTACCTTTAAAACTTGAAATAACTATTGCATTCACAGAGAGTTAGGTGAAGCCAGTGTCTTGAAGTTGATTGTATATCAATACACATTCAAATCAGCCAATGAAATGTTTCATTTTTGCCTTTCTGAAGCAAAGAACTCATGGCATTCAACCAGCATTCAGGAAAACCAGTGTTTTCAAGTTGATTGTAATTTAAACCACATGTATAGCAAAGATAGAAAAAAGAAACTTACTTATATTTCCAAACTTGGTTATCGGCAACTTAGGCATAGTAAAAGCAATATTTTGACAATCATGGTAAGTTGAAACAAACGAATAGGTGCCAATATAATGAGTATATTGCTTAGTTTTGAAAACTGAAGAAACCAGTGTTTTAATATAATATTACGCCAAAGGAGGGTTTTTATATTGATAATGAATGAAAGCAAGCAGATAGAAACCAAAAAAAACAAATACCATACTTAATTTCAAAGCTAAATTAGCTGCTGCATTCCCCACCTATTATGGAAAACCATTGTTTTGAAGATGAATTTAAATGAAAACACAGGCCTAGGAGCAAATAAATGACAAAATTTATTAAGTATTGCAAAGTGAGGAAACATATGCTTTGGCTTAGCTTTACGTAAAATCTGTGTGTTGACATGGGTGTGAAAGCAAGGACATAGCAGCCAAACAAACAAAAATCTTGCTTACCTTTCAAACTTGAAGTAACGACTGCATTCAAACAGAGTGATGTGAAACCAGGTCCTTGAAATGGATTTTAAGTAAAGACACCTGCAAATCAGCCACTGAATCAAGTTTCCTTTCTGGTTTTCTGAAGCAAAGAACTCACTGCATTCAATGAACGTTCAGGAAAAGTAGTGTTTTCAAGTTGATTGTGTTTGAAAACACATGCTTAGCAGTGTCAGAAACAAGAATCTTACTTAGGTTTCTAAAGTGAGGAACTGGCAGATTTGGCATAGAAAAAGCAATGTTTTTACTTTCATTGTAAGTGAAAAGAAGTTCATAGCTGCCAGGGTAATGAGTATATTGCTTAGTTTTGAAAACTGATTAAACCAGTGTTTTGGCAGAGTATTAGGTAAAAGCAGTGTTTTTACAATGATAATGAGTAAAAGCAAGTGCATAGAAGCCAAGTAAACAAGAATCTTATTTAACTTTCATAGTTGAATTAACTGTTCAATTCATAGCCTGCTACAGGAAACCAGTGTTTTGAAGATGAATTTAAGTGAAAACACAGTCATACCAGCAAATAAAAGTCTAATCTTATTTAGGATTTTAAAGTGAAGATAACCTTGCATTGTTTAAATTAGGTAAAATCCTTGTGTTGACCTGTTACTTAAAGCAATGTTATAGCAGCCAAACAAACAAGAATCTTACTTACCTTTCAAACATGAAGTAACTACTGCATTCACAGAGAGTTAGGTGAAACCAGTGCCTTGAGGTTGATTGTAAATGAATCTACAAGCAAATCAGCCCAATAAACATGTTTCCTTTTTGGTTTTCTGAAGGAAACACCTCCCTATATTCAACCAGCGTTCAGACAAAGCCGGGTTTTCAAGTTGATTGTAATTGATAACACATGTATAGCATGGTAAAAAACAAGATTCTTACTAAGGTTTCAAATTGAGGAACCGGCAGTTTTGGCAGAGTAAAAGCAGTGGTTGGTGATTCGTTGTAAGTGATAACAAGTGAATAGCTGTGAAAGTAAGGAGGATATTGCTTAATTTTGAAAACTGAAGAAAGCAGTGTTTTGGCATAGCATTAGGGAAAAGCAGGGTTTTTACATTGATAATGAGTGAAATCAAGTGCACAGCAGGAAAACTAGTGAGTATCTTACTTAAATTTCAAAGTTGAATGGACTGTTGCATTCACAGCCTGTTAGATGAAACCAGTGCTTTGAACATGAATTTAAATCTAAACGCAGGCACAGCATCAAATAAAACACAAATCCTATTTAGATTTCAAAAGTGAAGAAACCACTGCTTTGGCTTAGCCTTAGGTAAAAGCCGTGAATTGACATGTGATTGAAAGCAGGGGCATAGCAGGGAAACAAACAAGAATTTTATTTACCTTTCAAACTTGAAGTACCTACTGTATTCACAGAGAGTTAGGTAAAACCACTGTATTTATGTTGATTGCAATGAATATACATGAAAATCAGCCAATGAAAGAAGTTTCATTTTTGGTTTTCTAAAGCAAAGAACACAATGCATTTAGCCAAATTTTGGGAAAGCTGTGCATTCAATTTTATTGTAATTGAAAACACATGCTTAGCAGTGTAAGAATTTTACTGAGGTTTTAAATTGAGGATTTGGCATTTATGGCAGAGTATAAGCAATGTTTGATCCTACTTTGTAAGTGATAACAAGTGAATAGCTGCCAAATAATAGTATATTGTTTAGATTTGAAAATTGAAGGTAACAAATCTTGGCATAGCCTTAGCTAAAAGCAGTGTTTTTACACTGATAATGAGTGAAAACCATCACACAGGAGCCAAACAGGCAAGTATCTTACTTAACTTTCAAAGTTGTATTAACTGCTGCATTCATGGACTCTTAGGTGAAACCAGGGTTTTGAACATGAATTTAAATGAAAACACAGGCATACCATCAACTAAAACAAAAATCCTATTTAGTTTTGTAAAGCGAAACAACCACTGCATTGGCTTTGCCTTAGGTAAAATTCATGAGTTGACATGTGAATGAAAGCAAGGGCATTGAAACCAAACAAATAAGAATCTTATTTACCTTTCAAACTTGAAGTAACTACTGCATTCACAGAGACTTAGTTGAAACCAGTGCATTGAAATGGATTTTAAGTGAATACATATGCAAATCATCCAATGAAACAAGTTTCCTTTTAGGTTTTCTGAAGCAAAGAACTCCCTGCATTCAACCAGCATTCCAGAAAAGCAGTGTTTTCAAGTTGATTGTAATTGAAAACACATGCTTAGCAGTATAAGAAACAAGAATCTTGGTAAGGTTTCAAATTGAAGAACCGGCAACTTTGGCAGATTAAAAGCAGTGGTTGGACATTCGCTGTAAGTGATAACAAGTGAATAGCTGCCAATGTAAGGAGGATACTGTTTAGTTTGGAAAACTGAAGAAACATGTGTTTGGCATTGCATTAGGTAAAAGCACTCTTTTTACATTGATAATGAGTGAAAGCAAGCGCACAGCATCCAAAAAAATAAATATCTTTCTAAACCTTCAAAGTTGAATTAACTGCTGCATTCACAGCCTGTTAGGTGAAACCAGGGTTTTGAACATGAATTTAAATGAAAACACTGGCATGGCATCAAATAAAACACAAATCTTATTTAGTTTTGTAAAATGAAGAAACCACTGAAAAGGCTTAAGCTTAGGTAAAAGCTGTGTGTTGACCTCTGAGTGAAAGCAAGGGCATAGAAGCCAAGCAAACAAGAGTCTTTCTTACCTTTCAAACTTGAAGTAACTACTGCGTTCACTGAAATTTATGTGAAACCAGTGCCTTGGAATTGATTTTAGGTGAATACACACGCAAATCAGCCAATGAAACTAGTTTGTTTTTTGGTTTCCAAAAGCAAAGAACATAATGTATTCACCAACGTTAGGGAAAAGCAGTGTTTTCAAGTTGATTGTAAATGAAAACAGATGTATAGCATTGTAAGAAACAAGAATCTTACTTAGATTTCAAAAGTGAGTAACCAGCATTTTCACAAAGTAAAACCAGTGTTTTCAAATTCATTTTAAGTGAAAAGAAGTGCAAAGCTTCCAATGTAATGATTATATGGCTTAGTTTTGAATACTGAAGAAACCAGTGTTTTGGCATAATATTACGTAAAAGTAGTGTTTTTACATTGATAATAAGTGAAAGCAAGTCTTAGAAGCCAAGCAAACAAGTATCTTACTTAACTTTCAAAGTTGAATTAATTGCTGCTTTAACAGCCTACTTCAGGAAACCAGTGATTTGAAGATGAATTTAAGTGAAAACACAGACATAGCAGCCAATAAAAGCAAATCTCATTTAGGTGTGTAAACTAAGTAAGCCACTGCCTTGGCTGAGCATTAGATAAAAGCCATGTCTTGACATGTGGGTTAAGGCAAGGGCATAGCAGCCAAACAAATAAGAATCTTACCTTTCAAACTTGAAGAAGCTACTGCATTCACAGAGAGTTACATGAAACCAGTGCCTTGAAATAGATTTCAAGTGAATACACAAGTCTATCAGCCAATGAAACAAGTCTCCATTTGGTTTTCTGAAGCCAAGCCCTCCTTTCCTTCAACCAGCGTTCAGGAAAAGCAGTGTTTTCAAGTTGATTGTAATTGAAAACACATTCTTAGGAGTGTAAGAGACAAAAATCTTACTCAGGTTTCAAATTGACAAACCGGGAATTTGGCAGAGTAAGAGCAGTGGTTGTTCAATCGCTGAATGTGATAACAAGTGAATAGCTGGCAATGTAAGGAATATATTGCTAGGTTTGAAAACTTAAGAAACCAGTGTTTTTACATAATATTAGGTAAAAGCAGTGTATTTACATTGATGAGTGAAAGTAAGTGCATAGCAGCCAAACAAACAAGTGTCTTACTTGACTTTCAAAGTTTAATTAACTGCTGAATTCACAACCTGTTATGGGAAACCATGTGTTTTGAACAGGAATTTAAATGAAAACACAGGCATAGCAGCAAATAAAAGACAAATCATAAATAGTATTGTAAAGTGAAGAAACTACTGCTTTCGCTTGCCATTAGGTCAAAACTGTGTATTGACATGTGGGTTAAAGCAAGGCCATAGCAGCCAATCAAATAAGAATCTTACTTACCTTTCAAACTTGAAGTAACTCCTGTATTCACAGAGTGTTATTTGAAAGCAGTGCCTTGAAATTGATTTCAAGTGAATACACATGCAAATCAGCCATGGAAATAAGTTTCCTTTTTGGTTTTCTGAAGCAAAGAACTCACTGCATTCAACCAGCATTCAGGAAAAGCAGTGTTTTTAAGTTGATTGTAAGTGAAAACACATGCTTACCAGGGTAAGAAAGAAGAATCTTACTAAGGTTTCAAAAGTGAGGAAATGGCAGCTTTGCCAGAGAAAAAGCAGTGATTGGTCATTCATTGTAAGTCATAAAGTGAATAGCTGCCAATGTAATGAGTATATTGCTTAGCTTTGAAAACTGAACAAATGAGTGTTTTGGCATAGCATTAGGTAAAAGCAGTGTTTTTACATTGATAATAAGTGAAAGCAAGCAGACAGCAGCCAAACAAATAAGTGTCTCACTTAAGTTTCAAAGATGAATTTACTGCTGCATTCACAGCCTGTTACAGGAAACCAGTGTTTTGAAGAAGAATTTTAATGAAAACACAGGCATAGCATCAAATAAAACAGAAATCTTATTTAGTTTTGCAAAGTGAAGAATTGACTGCATTGCCTTAGTCTTAGGTAAACACTGTGTCTTGACATGTGAGTGAAAGCAAGGCCATAGCAGCCAAACAAACAAGAATCTTTCTGACCTATCAAAATTGAAGTAAATACTGCATTCACAGAGAGTTAGGTGAATCTAGTGTCTTGAGGTTGATTGTAAATGAATACACATGAAAATCAGCCATTGAAACAAGGTTCTTTTCTTGTTTTCTAAAGCAAAGAACTCAATGATTTCCGACAACGCTAGGGAAAAGCAGTATTTTCAAGTTAAAACAAGAAACAAGAATCGTACTTAGATTTCCAAAGTGAGGAACTGGTGGCTTTGGCAGAGTAAAAGCAGGGTTTTAACATTCATTGTAAGTGAAAACAATTGCATAGCTCCTAGTATAATGAGTATATTGCTTAGATTTGAAAACAGAAGAAACCAGTGTTTTGGCATAGTATTAAGCAAAAACAGTGTTTTTCAAATGAGAGTATATGAAAGCAAGTGCATAACAGCCAGACAAACAACAATGTTACTTACATTCCAACCTTGAAATAACTTAAGCATTCACCGAGAGATAGTTGAAACCAGTGCCTTGAGGTTGATTGTAAATGAATAAACATGCAAATCAGCCAATGAAACAAGTTTCCTGTTTGGTTTTCTAAACAAAGAACTCAATGCATGCAGCCAACCTTAAGGGAAAGCAGTGTTTTCAAGTTGATTGTAATTGAAAACACATGTATACCATAGTAAGAGACAAGAATTTTACTTGTATTTCAAAAATTTTGGAACTGGCAGCATTTAGAAAGAAAAAGCATTGTTATGACATTCAATGTAAGTGAAAAGAAGTGCACAGCTGCCAATGTAAAGAGTATATTGCTTAGTTTTAAAAACTGAATAAACCAGGGTTTTGTCAAACCAGTAGGTAAAACAGTATTTTGACATTCATGGCCTAGTAAAAGCTATGGTATGACATTCATGGTAAGTGAAAACAAGTGCATAGCTGCCAATGTAATTAGTATATTGCTAAGTTTTGAAAACAGAAGAAACCAATGTTTTGGAATAGTATTAGGTAAAAGCAGTGTTTTACATTGAGAATGAGTGAAAGCAAGCACATAGCAGCCAAACAAACAAATATCTTATTTAACTTTCAAAGTTGAATTAACTTCTGCCTTCACTGTCTGTTCTGGGAAACCAGTGTTGTGAAGATGAATTTAAGTGAAAACACAGGCATAGCAGCAAATAAAAGACAAATCTTATTTAGGATTGTAAAATGAAGGAACCAATGCAATGGCTTAGCTTTAAGTAACATTCATGTTTTAACATGTGAGTGAAAGCAAGGACATAGCAGCCAAACAAAAAATAATCTTACTTACCTTTCAAATTTGAAGTAACTACTGCATTTAGAGAGAGTTTGGTGAAACCAGTGCGTTGATAGTGATATTAATTTAGTACACATGGGAATCAGCCAATGAAGCAAAGAATTCCCTGCATTCAACCAGCATTCAGGAAAAGCTGTGCTGTCTAGTTCATTGTAAAAACAAGGTTTTTACCTTCATTGTAAGCGAATACAAGTGCATAGGTACCAATTTAATGAGTATATTGCTTAGTTTTGAAAACTGAAGTAACCAGTGTTTTGGCATAGTATTATGTGAAAGCAGTATTTTTACATTGATAATGAGTGAAAGCAAGCACATAGCAGGCAAACAAACAGGTATCTTACTTAAGTTTCAAAGTTAAATTAACTACTGCATTCACAGCATGTTCTTTGAACCAGTGTTTTGAACATGAATTTAAATGGAAACACAGGCATAGCATTAAATAAAACACAAATCTTATTTACTTTTGTAAAGTGAAGAATCCACTGCATTGCTTTATCCTTAGGTAAAAGCTGTGTGTTGACATGTGAATGAAAGCAAGGGCCTAGCAGCCAAACAAACAAAAATATTACTTACTTTTCAAACTTGAAGAAACTAATGTATTCAAAGAGAGTTAGGTGAAACCACTGTCTTGAAGTTGATTGTAAATGAATACACATGCAATTCAGCCAATGAAACAATTTACTTTTTTGGTTTTCTAAAGCAAAGAACTCAATGCATTCTGCTAATGTTAGGGAAAAGCAGTGTTTTCAAGTTGATTGTAATTGAAAGCACATTCTTAGCAGTGTAAGAAACAAGAATTTTACTTAGGTTTCAAATTGAGGAACCGGCAGTTTTGACAGAGAAAAAGCAGTGGTCCGTCATTTGTTTTAAGTGATAACAATTGAATAGCTCCCAATGTAAGAAGTATATTCCTTAGTTTTGAAAACTGAAGATACCAGTATTTTGGCATAGCATTAACTGAAAGTAGTGTTTTTACATTGGTAATGAGTGAAAGCAAGTGCACAGCAGCCAAACACACAAGTATCTTACTTAACTTTCAAATTTGAATTAAGTGCTGCATTCACAACCTGTTATGGGAAACCAGGGTGTTGCTCGGCGGGAGGTAAGGACGGCGTGAATGATGTTCGTGGGGACAGGCTGATGGCGCAGTCTGCTTTATTGTGGAAGCTAAGCATATATATATAGGGAGGGGGGTAAAAACCGAGATTATTGGGTGGTATGTACTTATAAGGTAAAGAAGTGAGGGTGAGCTAGAGGATTGGCCAAATCTAGGGAGGGAAAGGGTGGAGGGCAAGGGGAAGGATAGCAGGCAGAGTAGGTGGTGACAAGGGTGTTCTGGCAGAACTGAGGGCGTGTCCACCCGTACCAGGCTGAGGGCATTGTTCACCCGTACCAGCCGCCACTCCAAAGGCTGTGACGTCTTCAGCTATTCGGAGGTGATGATGTCAGCCAACCAAACTCTGATTCTGCGCTTGTCCTCTGCCTCCAACTCATCTCCCCCTTCGTTTTTTATTAAAGAAAGGGTTTCAAGCTGGGTAGCTGCTATGAGCTTATTTTGGTTTCTATTATATGCTATTGATGAGAAAACCTTTTTAATTATGATTATAAAGATAATTAAAACGAGAGCAATTATACCGTAAAAGGCGAGATTAGCTGGGTTGAACAGATTGGTGAAATTATCTAATAGCTACGTAAAGATATCACTATTGATTGAGGGCACTATTTGATTTTGAAGGGTGATAATGTTGGCTTGTAAGGAGTGGGAAAGATTCCAAAAGGTTTAGTTATAAGATTGGAACATCCATTCACAGAGAGTAATGCGTGACAGGGAGTGATTTACTCTAACAGGGGTGACGCCTAAGGAAGAAAAGGGGTAGCGCCCATCACAGGTTGATGAGGCAATTTTAAATAAAACTTGAACATCGAGGGCAAGCAAGTCTACTTGTTGTTGCAGGTTCCAAATAGCTTGATAGTGAAGTGTGTTTATCTGATGTTGGTTTTTAAGAGCAAGTGAAGCAGTTCTGGAGATGTTATTAATCATGTTTACGGTGACCGAAGTATGGGCTAGGGAAACTGTAGAGGTGGTGGCAGCGGCAAGACTGAAAACAAAGGCAGCTGTGATGATCTATTAAATGATTTTTAATTTTTTCCCACTCATAATGGGAATCATTGTATGGGAGAGGAGCGATATAAAAAGCACTTTCATTCCAATTATATTTTAATCCTTGTTTTAAATTTAGATTATATACTTGATCTCCCATTTGTGTAACAGCCATCTCTAAATCATTAAGCCTATTATTAATTTGCTCCTCTATATATGCTTGACTATGCCATA
>JAQZBX010029057.1:0-27497 GCA_029593785.1 Cabassous unicinctus
AAACATTAAAAAAAACTGAAAATAAAACAAAATTAAAGGATTGGGTTATTCAAAAAATGAGAAAAATTAAAAAAATTTTTTTGACATTTTGCCTCTTATCACTGCAATATCTGGTGTCTAGTCTGTACAGTGACACTTTCCCCCTCTCACTACCCAGTGTCTCACTATTTTTCATTTAATTTTCAAAGAAGTTTTAAGTCACAGCAAAGTCACACACAAAATACAAGACACTCTCATATACTCAACCTCTTCCCCCTTTCCTCATCCCATATTTAAATCTTTTTGTTTGTGGATGGTAGCATTGTTATAACTGATATACAGATAGTGAAACATAGCTACTTAACATGGTCAATGGTTTACAGTATGGTTTACATTTTAGATCATACACTTTTATAAATTTTGATGATATTTTCATAATTCTTTAATACATTTTGTATGGTAGTGTCTTGAGCAAAACAGGACTGATGGGCTTGTGGGCTAAACTGAGGGTTTGCCTCTTGTCTACCATCCTGGGTAAGGTAATGACCCACTGTTGGGGTACCTATGGCATGCTGTCTACATCCTCTGGAGTAAGTGTATCAATCAATGGGACTTTGAGAATCTCCATTAATTCCAGAGAGTTGGTAGCTGGTTTCATCCCGAGATCAGTGAAGTTAGGCCTTCCAATGTCTGGCATACAGTACCCTGGCACATGGCTTCTTATACCTCTTCTCATTCCAAAACCAGGAATACAATCAAGCCTAAAAATAATGTTCTGGTGAGTGTGAGGCCAGCCATTATTCAAGAGACTATTAGAATTGAAGATGGTGACTTGGAGGGGGAGACAAAATTATGAGACATTGGGAAGGTGAGAGAGTAGGGGATTCTAGTGCTCAATCCTTCTACCACAACTATAAAACAGGCAAGGACAACCTGAAACAACTATTCTAAATGTACAGAGTCCAGAAAAACACTGCAATATCCAAGCAAGAGCAGGAGGAAAAGGCCAATATACTATGGTAAAGAACTGTAATTACTGTCTCTGGGTGGTAGCTGCTGTTGCCCATCCTACAATCTCACAGTAGGCCACCCCCATGGGATGCAGTCACTGGCTAGTTTCTACTGACAGAAAGAGAGTTAAAAATCCTATTCCTCAAGAACAGGGGAGGCACAGCTGATCACTGATCACATCTTTTGATTATCAAATTCTGATCACTGAGTACTGACTCTCGGGGAAGTTATTGTTTCAACCTACTCTGTACAAATGTGATAGCAGCCAATGTTTCAATCTCTCCTGGACTGGGGCAGAGTTAGTGGTGATTTAAAGAAGCAGAAATTCCCCAGGGCTGTGGAAGGAGGAAGCTGAAGTGCTGCATTTGCTTGCAGGGTAGGAAAGTTCAGCTTTAGGGAGGCATCCAAGAATCTTTTGTTGTCCTTACTGTCCTCCTCCACATGACACATTGGAGCAAGTCTGCACCCCTTCATCGGTGCCTGGCTCTGTTATGTATGGGAAAAACCTTGGGAAAATCATCCCTGGGGTGGCTTTCCAACCAGAATTTGCATTCTACACAAAAGCAGGATGAGACAAATGAATGTAAAAACTATAGAAGTGGACACTATGGGACAAAGACCTGCCAGCTTCAAATACTCAGGAGAGGGCAGTCTATATCCAAGGAAAAGAGCAGACAACCAAACTCCTGAAAACAATGGAACTCGAAACAACTAACAAAAAAAGCCACAGGACAAGAAAGAGACACAAAAAGACAAGGAAAACCCTGCACACTACATTTGCCTTTGGCAAACATACCTTCCTGATAGGAGGGCTGAAGTCCAAGAAAATGTTGTCTTCTAACCTTTGTAACTCAACTGGTTACACAATGAAAAAACATACATCCCAGCCATAAATTTGAGTTAACATTTTAAATATTAACACAGTGTGCAACAAAAGTACACAATACAAACAGAGAACCAGGAAATTATGGTCCATTCAAAGGAAGAGGATAAAAATACAGAAAATACCAAAGATAAAGATGAGAATGTGAACAAAGTCTTTTAAAATCACATCTTAAAATTTCTTAAGAGTGTGAATGAATGTACAGGTAAAGGATAAAGGATATCAGAAAAACAATAAGTGAACAATATGAGAGTCAGTAAAGAGAAAAATTTTAAAGTAACAAAATAATAGGACTGGAGTTGAAGATCACAATAACTACAATGAAAAATTTGGTAGGAGGGTTTCAAGAGCAGTTTAGAGCTGGCAGTGAATTTGAATAAAGATATTTGAAATGAGTGAGGCTGAGGAGCAGAAAAAGAAAGAATGTTAAAATTGAAAATAGCCCAAAATATCAATTGCATACCGATATACACATTATGGGTCTGTCAGGTGGAGAAGAGTGATATAAAGGGCAAGAAGGGATATTCAAAGAAAAAGCAACAGAGTACTTCACAAACTTATAAGAAGGTGTAAATATGAGAATCCAAGAGGCTCAGAGATCACCAAATGGGATAACCATGAAAAAAATATACCCTACCATATATTGATTACACTGCCAAATGCAAAAAATAAGAGAGTTCTGAAAGCTGCAAGAGAAAAGCAACATTTTACATACAAGGGAGTCCAATTAGATTGAGTGCTGATTGATTACTCATCAGAACACAATGGAGGCTAGAGGGCATAGGGTTAAAATACTTAAAGTGCTGGAGGAAAATAACTGCCAGCCAAAAATTTATATACAGTGAATCACTCTTTCAAAAATAAGGGAGAAATTAAGCAATGTTAATAGGAGTTTTTCAAACTGAAATGAAAGTACACTATAAAGTGCTTCAAAACAGCCTAGAGAAATTATGATCTGAGCCCCAAGCTGAAAATTGTGAACATGGATGCCTAAGCCCCACTCTCAGGGAAATGGGTTAGGGTGAGCCCTGACTCTCACTGGCAACCCAGTGAGAGGGAGCATTCTCCAAGAATGGGAGGGATCTGGCAAAGGGTGGAGAAGGGTTTCCATTCTGTGGGTTTGGTTGCCTGGACCTCCTTAGAGTTTTGGGGAGCACACAAGCCAGCTTAAAGTGGCATCAGGCTGAGGGGAGAGTTGAATTTGCTGAGGAAGCCTGATTTACCTTACCACCCTGGCATACAGAGGCTTAGATTGAAAGAGAGTGGACTCAGCCAATTTTATAGTTCCACACTGAGGACTACCAGAAATTTAATTCCCCTAAAGGAGTCAGGCAGTGGGAAGTGCTTAATAGTTTCCACAAGCCTATTTAGGGTCCACTGGGAGAAAGGGGTGGTCTAGAAGAGGCTTGTAAATCATTTTGTTGCAGTGAACTTTGTTGTCTGGACCCTCAAGAGTTTTGGGGAGCACACCAACTGGCTTGAAGTGACACCAGGGTGAGGGGAGAGGCAAATCTGCTGATGAAGCCTGATTTACCTAACCACCCTGGAATAAAGAGGCTTGGCTTCAGAGAGGGTGGACTTAGTAAATTTAATAGTTCTACACTATTAGAATTAAAATTCCCCTAAGGGAGTCAGGCAGTGGGTAGTGCTTAAAATGATTCCTCAAGCCTATTTAGGGTCTCTGGGGAGGAGGGGGTGTTTTAGAAGAGGCTTGTAAACCATTTCAGTGAGGTGAACTCAGTCATCAGGGTCCCATTTGAATTTCAAAAGGGAACTCAATCTGACCAGGAGAGGGGAGGGGGGATCTGTTCACACAGCCTGCTGAATCCTGCTGCCACAGGAGGATACAATTTTCCCAGGGGAAATTGACTAAAGAGCTTTCTGAAGAACTAACTGACCCAATTAGTAAGTTATCACAGTGGAGGAAATTCTGCCTTGAATATATGAGGTGCCTAGTTTGATTCCCAGCTCCTCTAAGAGTAGTGATTCACTGGGAAATCTAACATCCAGCTGATACTGTAGAACAGGGAAAACATAGACATTAATTTTGTACTAACATTTTTGGATCCCTTATTTCTCCAAAAAAAAAAAAGTCTACTTTAAAAATTTTAACTTTGTTTACTCACTAAAATCTGCCTCAAAACCTGCACAGAGAAGCCTGCAGGATAATTGAGTGATGGACACAGGCAGACTGAGATCCTCCACAAGGGCCCAAGAAGGAGCACTGTTCTTCTTTAGCTTTGTTTGACTGCTTGCTTGTGTGTTTGGTTTTTTTTGTTTGTTTGTTTGTTTGTTTCTTGCTTTTTTTTCCTCTTCCCCCCCAACTTTTTTAAAATTAGGTTGTGCTAGCTTGTTTCTTCTTTGCTGTGCTTCTTCTTCCTTGATTTTCCATTTCCTGTGTATATTGATTTTGTATACCAATGTTATTTCTTTCCTTCATTCATCTTTCTATCTTCTGCTTTCTGTTGTGGTTATTACATTCCACATTTTTTCGTTAGTCCTCAACTTTAGTGGCTTCGATTTCTATCTTGTCTATTCTGTATTCTTTTTTTTAAATTAACTTTTTCCTTTCGGTCATTTCTTTACACTTTCTCTCTCTCCTCATCATTCAGGCCTTTTAGATCATTCTATATATTTTTTTCTATTTGTTTTGCCATTCCTTTGTAGGTACACTATTTATTTTTTTATTATTCTACACTGCTTACATGAGTTAAATATTCATTTTAAAAGTCTTATATGTACCCTTATCTAACTTTTACTATTATTACTTTTATCTTTTTTCCTTTCTTACCTATCTCAATTTCTCTGGGTCTAATATTTTTCCTTCAAGGGAACATAGAAAACAGCAAAGATATAGAACAAGAACAAAGTGTCAAAGAGAAAATGTAGCACACACAGAGAACCACCAGCTAAATAAAATCCAAGAGCAGAGAGAGAAGTTAATGAACTGAATAAACACATCTAGATAAGATGATGACCAGAGGGCAGTAAAAAATTACAAGCCATACTGAGAGACAGGAAGATATGGACCAGTCCAATGTCTTTTTAGTTCCGGAACTAAATGAAAAATGAGGAAGAGATGGACCAGTCCAATGTCTTTTTAGTTCCAGGACAAACTGAAAATGAGGAAGAGACGTAGAACATTGAAAAACTAATCAAAGCTGTCCATACAAATATCATGGACCAACTTAATGAAGTGAAAGGAGAGATTAAGGATATTAAGAAGACACTGGGAGAACATAGGGAAGAAATTGTAAACATACATAAAAAGATAAAGGATATAATGATGAATGGCACAATCCAAAAAATGAAAGACACTGGAAGTACATTACAGCAGATTTGAACAGGCAGAGGAAAGAATTAGTGATGTGGAAGACAGTACACCAGAAATCAAACAAATAGTAGAACAGATAGAAAAAAGATAGAAAAAATCCACAGGAACTTCGGGGTTTAACCAAAAACCCATAATTCACAAACATGTATTATAGGCATCCCAGAGGAAGAAGAGAAGGAAGATAACAGAAGGAGTGTTGAATGAAATAATGGCTGAAAACTTCTCAACTCTATTGAGGGAGATGGATGTACATGTCCAGGAAGCACAGAGCACCCCAAAACAGTATAAATCCTATCAGGCCTACTCCAAGATATATACTTGTCAAAATGTCAATGCTCAAGACAAAGAGAAAGTACTCAAGGTAGTAAAAGAAAAGAGAACCCACACATACAAGGGAAGCTCAATAAGATGAAGTGCTGATTTTTCATCTGAAGCCATGGAGGCTAGAAGACAGTAGTATGACACAGTCAAGGTACTAAAAGAAAAAAACTTCCAGCCACAAATTCTCTATCCAGCAAAGCTCATATTCAAAAGTGATGGAGAGTTCAAAATATTCACAGATAAACAGATTTTGAGTGAGTATGCCAGTAAGAAACCTGCCCTTCAATAAATGCTAAAGGAAGTTCTACAGGTTGAAAGGAAAAAAAAACAGGAGAGAGAAAGTTGGAGGAGAGTTTAAGAACAACTAAAAAGACAAAAAGAGAAATAAAAACAACATATGGCATAGATAAACCCAAAGAAAATATGGCTGATGTAAGTAATTCCATGACGGTATTAATACTGAATGTTAAAGGATTAAACTCACCATTGAAGAGACACAGGATGGCAGAATGGATAAAGAATTATGACCCATCTATAGGTGGTCTACAAGAAACCTACCTTAGACACAGGGATTCAAGGAGGCTGAAAGTGAATAGTGGGAAAACAGGTTTGCAATCAAACAATAACCAAAAAGGGTGGGAGTAGCTATACTAATATCAGAAAAAATAGACTTTAAATGCAAAACTTTTGTAAGAGACAAAATGGACAATGCATATTAGTAAAAGGGATAATCTTCAAGAAGAAAGAACAATCATAAACATTTATGCAATTAATCTGGAAGCCTCAAAATAGAGGTAAACACTGGAAAGAATAAGTGGAGATATAAATGCCTCTACAATTATAGTGGGAGACTTTAATACACCATTATCACCCTTAGACAGAACATCTAGACAGCAAATCAATAAAGAAACAAGGACTGAATAATACATTAGAGGACCTGGTTGTACTAGATATATACAAAATGCTACACACAAATACAGTGGGATATACTTTCTTCTTGAGTGCACATGGATCATACTCAATGATAGAGCACATGCTAGGCCACAGAACAACTTTCAATGAATTCAGAATGATTGAGAATATACAAAGTAATTTTTCTTACCACAATGCAATGAAATTAGAAATCACTAATGGCCAGAGAACCAGATTAGGCACAAAGATATGGAAGTTAAACAACAGAATTTAGGCAGACAGTGGGTAAAGGAGGAAATCTCAAAAGAAATCAGTAACTACCTTGAAATGAAAAAAAAATAACAATACAACATATCAAAACCTATGGGATGCATCCAAAGCTGTACTGAGAGGGAAATTCATAGTTTTAAATGCATATATTAAAAAAGAAGAAAGCTAAAATCGAAGACCTAATTGCACCCATGGAGGAATTGGAAAAACAACAATGAACTCACCTCAAAGGAGGTAGAAAGAAGGAAATAACAAGCATTAAAGCAGAAATAAATGAAATATAAAGTAAGAAAGCACTAGAAAAAAACAACAAAACCCAAAGCAGGTTCTTCAAGATGATCAATAAAATTGACATATCCTTAGCCAGACTAACAAAGAAAAAGATAGAGTAAATGCAAATACACAAAATAAGGAATGAGGAAGGGGATATGTCTACTAACCCCTCAGAAATATAGAGTATTATAAGAGGATACTTTGAAAAATTATATATCAAAAAGAATGATAATTAAGAGGAAATGGACAAATTCCTAGAAACTCACAAGCAGCCTACATTGACAAAAGAAGAAACTAATGAACTCAACAGTACAATTACAAGTAAAGAGATAGATTCAGTCATCAAGTACCTCCCAAATAAGAACAGCCCAGGACAACAGTGAATTCTAACAAACATTCCAGAAAGAATTGACACAAATCATGCTTAAGCTCTTCTGAAAAATAGAAGAAGACATTATTCTATGATGCCGACATTACCCTAATACCAAGCCAAACAAAAATACCAAAAGAAAGGAAAATTAGAGACCAATCTCGCTAATGAACATAGATGCTAAAATCCTTAACAAAATACTTCCTAATAGAATTCAACAACATATAAAAAGAATTATATACCATGACCAAGTGGGTTTCATTCCGAGTATGCAAGGGTGGTTCAACTTAAGAAAATCAATCTCTGTAATTCACCACATAAACAAATTGAAAGAAAAAAATCATAGGATCATCTTTATGGATGCAGAAAAAGCATTCAACAAGATACAGCACTCTTTCCTGATAAAAACACTGCAAAAGATAGGAATAGAAGGAAACTTTCTGAACATGATTAAAGAGCATATAT
This sequence comes from Cabassous unicinctus, assembly GCA_029593785.1. Lineage (NCBI taxonomy): Eukaryota > Metazoa > Chordata > Mammalia > Cingulata > Chlamyphoridae > Cabassous > Cabassous unicinctus. The sequence continues at coordinate 7,819 of JAQZBX010029057.1, forward strand.
GAAAAATTCAAAGCTATCATCATCTTCAATGATGAAATACTAAAACATTTCCCTCTGACGTCAGGAACAAGACAAGTATGTGCACTATCACCACTCCTACTTAACATTGTCTTTGAAGTACTTTCTCGGGCACTCAGGAAGGAAAATATATAAAAGACATCAAAATTGGAAAAGAAGAAGTAAAATTTTCACTCTTTGCAGATGACGTGATCCTATACAGAGAAAACCCTAAGAAATCTACAACAAGACTTCTAGAATTTATAAAGGAGTTCAGTAAAGTCACAGGCTATAAGATTAATGCATAAAAATCAGTACCATTTTTGTACACCAATAATGAGCAACCTAAGGAGGAATTCAAGAAAAAATACCATTCACAATAATAACTAAAAGAATCAAATACCTATGAATAAATTTAACTAAAGATGTAAAGTATTCATTTATAGAAAACTAGCCAACAGTGTAAAAGGAAATCATAGAAGACTTAAATAAATGGAAGAATATTCCCTGTTCATGGATAGGAAGACAAAACACCACCAAGATATCTATCCTACCCAAACTAATCTGCAGTTATAATGCAATCCCAATAAAAATCACCAATGTATTTTTTAATGAATTGGAAAAACTACAAAATGCATTTGGAAGGATAAGAGCCCCAAATCACTAAAGACATATTGAAAAAGAAAAATGAAGTTGGAGGTATCACTCTACCTGATTAAAAACATACTACAAAGCTACAGTGCTCAAAACTGCATGGTATTTACACAAGGATAGACATACTGACCAATGAAACCAAATTGAGAGTTCTAATAAAGATCCTTACATATATAGTCATCTGATATTTGACAAGGCCACCAAGCCCACTCAGTTGGGGGACAATTGTCACTTCAACAAGTGGTGTTCAGAGAACTGGATATCCATTTCCAAAAGAATTAGGGAGGAACACCAACTCACATCTTATACAGAAATCAACTCAAGATGGATCAAAGATCTAAATATAAGCACCAAGGCCATTAAGACATTGGAAGATAATGTAGGGAAGCATTTACAGGACCTTGTGATAGGAAATGTTTTCATGAACTGCTCACACAAAACAAAAGCAGCAAAAGAAAAACTAGATAAATGGTATCTCCTCAAAATTAGAAGCTTCTGCACCATAATGCATGATATCAAAAAGTAAAAAGGCAGCTTACCCAATGGGAGAAAATATTTGGCTACCATCTATCTGATAGGATTCTAATACCCTGCATATATAAAAAATCCTACACCTTGAAAATAGAAAGAAAAAAAATCATTTTAAACAGTGAGCAAGTGACCTGAAAAGACACTTCTCCAAGGAAGAAATACAAATGGCTATAAAGCACATGTAAAGATGCTCAACATTGCTAGCTAGTAGGGAATTGCAAATCAAAACTACAATGAGATACCATCTTACACCCATTAGAATGGCAACTATTAATAAAACAGCAGTCTATAAGTGTTGGAGAGGATGTGGAGTAATGGGAACCCTCATCCACTGCTTTTGGGATTGTGGAAATGTCCAGTCACTGTGAAGAACTGTTTGGAAGTCCTCAAAACTAACTATAGATCTTCTGTATGATCCTGTGATTGCACTGCTGAATATATACCCAGAAGAATTGAAAGCAAACACACAAACAGATATATGCACTCCAATGTTCATAGCGGCATTGTTCACTATCGCCAAAAGTTGGAATCAACCCACATGCCCATCAACAGATGAATGGATAAACAAACAAAATGTGGTACATACATGCAATGGAATATTACTCAGCTGTAAAAAGGAATAAAGTGCTAACACATGGGATAACATGGATGAATCTTGAAGACCTTATGCTGAGTGAAGCAAACCAGGCATTGAAGGATGAACAGTACATGACCTCACTGATATGAATTAAGGAAGTTGAGCAGTCTCAGAAAGCTATTGCCTGAAAGATTGGTTTACAAAACAGAGAAAGAGAAGTGATGGTTGTGAGCCATCACTCATATGGACATAATCTCTGGTAAAGTGATAGAGTGTAGTTACATACTGAAGGGATAGGACAGGAAGGGAGTGATATTATTGGGTTTGGATGATGCAGTGTTGACAGGTGGGTAGATTGGGAAGGGTGGTTTAGAAGACCCAGGATACACGGGGGAGAGTTGGGAGAGGTTCCAGGTGAACACGGGATTTGTGGGTATGAGGTCGAAAGTACAGAGTGGGAATGCTCTAATGGCAATATGACAAAGAAAGGTCACTGGTTAGGGTGTTCATTGGGGAAGCATTTGGGATAGTCTGCAACTGGAGCAGGCTTATAGGGCATGTGTGAGTGTTCATTCTGTCATAATGTATTCTATCTGTGGGTGGAGACCGACATAATGAGTGGGAAGGAGTTGGACTCCCATCTTTGGGAGGATTTGTTCAGAAATAAGCAGCAAGGGGTCTCTCAAGAACAAGGGCCATTCTTAATAGGGAAGAACAAACCAGTGTGTCAAAAGCTCTTGTTGTATGTAAGTATGAATCTTGCCATCCAATGAGTCAAGCCAGGGGGTCGTTTTGGACCCCTGGGAGTTGGGGAGGGAGGAATAGAATAGATCAAACAGGGGGTATTTAGTGGACAGTGGAAATGTTCTTCATTACTTTAAAGTGATGGACATGGGACATGGTAAATATCATCAAATTTATAAAAGTGAACAGTCTAAAATGTAAACCATAGTGTAAACCATTGACAATGTTTAGTAGCTATGTTTCACTATTTGTATATCAGTTACAACAATGCTACCATCCACATATAAAAATGTATTAATATGGGGGGGAGGAAAGTTTGGGTATATGAGTGTTTCTTGTATTCTATGTGTAACTTTGCTGTGACTTAAAACTTCTTTGTAAACAAAATGAAAAATAGTGAGACACTGGAGAATGAGAGGAGAAAGTTGCCATGGTATAGACTGAACACCAGATATTGCAATGATGAAAGGCAAAATGTCAAAAAAAAATTTAAAATATTTTTTATGTTTTAAATATCCCAATCTGTTAATTTTATTTTTAGGTGTTTTTAGTTTTCATGTATTTTATCTCTTAAATTTAAACTTATCATTATTATTTCATTTTCCTATTGATTGTATTGGGCTACTGTATTGCCTCCACCTTTAAGGAAGCTTTGGATCTCAGAAGGGTTAAAAGTGGGGTGGGAGAAGATCTTTGGTGGGGGGTGTCAGGAACAGGGAGTGCATGGGAGAAAGTTCACCTGAACATACATATAAGGTATATAAAATTGTTCAAATGTTCTTGGGGCATTGTCACAGTGGGTGGAGAATCACTCAATAAATGAAAGAATATGAAAGTCCCATCCTGAAGAGCTCTGCCATGTTCTCTATGAGAGCAGCAACAGTCCCGCAAGTGCAGGGGCATTGTCTGGCAAAGGAGAATAATCCACTGATTGGTCCTTGCTATTGATAACTAGCTTTATGAGTCTTTACTCTTGAAATTGAAACTTAGCCTATTGATATGCGGTGCCTAAGGTTTGCCTCCTGAGAGCCTCCTTGTTGCTCAAATAAGGCCTCTCTCTAGGCCAAACTCAGCATATGAATGCATTACCTTCCTCACAGCAGGAGACATGATTCTGAAGGATGAGCCTCCCTGGCACCAAGGGATTGCTGCAAAGTGCCAACTGGCAATGCAACTGGAAAAAGACCTCAAATAAAAGGGGGAAAAGGTGAAGACACATGAGTTCATATGGGTAAGAGACTTCAAAGTGAGTTGGGAATTCATCCCAGAGATAACGCTTATGCACATCTCAGTAGGAGCTCATAGACTTCCAAAATGTGTGTCACCCCAAATTGAGGGGCTTCTGAGGGCTCTGGATACACCCAGGTCCTACATCAGGGTGGATAGGTCCAGAGTTTGGTGCCTTTCCAGTAGGTCCACCTTTGGAGTTGGTGCTCCTGTGACAGAATTGGACTCAAATATGACTTCCCTGCTCATGGTTCATCCGTCCTTTCTATTCAAACCTATACTTTTTGCTGGTGTTTGTAGATGTACATCCAGAGACTGGAGTCTTTGGGCTCTCCATGTGCCAGCTGGGCTGAGAATCTCAGTGGAGCTGCAACTCCTTATCTACCATTCAATGAACTCACCTGGTATACTTGGTGGGGAGATGATGATGGACAACAGCCATCCCAGGGAATGGAGAGAATCTGTAGCTGCAGGCAGGATAATCCCATCCATCATATACATGGGATATAAGTCCCCTCTCAATTGGAGGTGGAGTGGACATCACCATCCCAGACTCCTTAGGATTGGGGGAAGAGCCATGGACTATAATGGACTTACTGATATTCTATTATAGACATATTGTGATTCAAGCAATAGAAGTAATTACAACATTAATGTTGAGCCAGTGGTCACTGTATGCTCTGGGAACAGGGAAAGGGAAAAGCAGTTTTAATACAGGGGCTTTTTTGGGAGCTGGGATTTGTCCTAAGTGACAGTGCAATGACAGATACAGGCCATTTTATATCATCATATAAAATGCAGAACTGTGTGGGATAGAATGTGAACTATGGTCCATGTTTAATGGTCAAGCCCCAGGATGTGTTTATCCATTGCAGGTGATTTGCCACACTAATGAAGAATGAATATGTGGGAGGTTGTGGGAGGTGTGGGAGGTGTGGGAGGTGGGGCATATGGGAACCCCTATATTTTTTCTGTAACATTTATATGATCTGAGCTTTTTAAAAAATTTTTTTTAAATTGTTAAATTAAAAAAAATTATGATCTGCATAAAAGTAATCATTTTGGTAATTGTAAATGCCAGTGTTATTGTATTGTATTGTTTGGTATGTAACTCCAATTCTTGTTTCTTACATGTGGTAAAATGTAAATACATACACAAAAGATAATGATAAATCTAGGCTTTTGTACATAAAATGTACAAACATATAAGTGGTAAGAATTAAAAACAATGGTGGGGGTTCAGATGTTTACAGTATACATGCATGCTATTGAAGTTAAGTAGGTATCAAACTGAAGGTAATTGCTAAATATTTATTATGTTACATTTTAACTTCATGGGTTAAAAACAAATGAAAAACATCCACATAGAATTTGGAAGGCACTAAAAATGGTATAATGCAAGAAAGCAAATTAATATTAAACAGAAATGTGTTCCAAGCAGGGAGCCATATAAAATCACAGCTTCCCACCAAACTGAGAGGGATACATAAGACCAAGAAAGACCCTGACAAGTCAAACTTGTTGAACAAAGAGTGTTTAATAGGGGGATTTTGGGGGCCTCACACTCAATAGTCCAGAGGGGAGAAACTCTCTCTCTGAGTGTCTGAGATTCATCATGGCCAAAACTGGACCTGTGGCAGTAGGCAGAGAGTATGACAGTTCTGAAGCTCAAGCCACACTTGCCACAAAGCAAGAGGGGCCTTTTTCACCACATGTCTATGTGCAGATGGAGAGGGCATGTGAAAGTGTAGCATGATTAAAAAGTGCAGTGCTAAAGAAAGATAAACAAAGCCCAGATATTCACCGTGTTTCCAGCAGGGCAGAAGTTACACTTTCACAGTAACTATGTAAAATGAGCATTTACAATGTTTGTCAGTAGGGTTGAAGTTATATCTTTACAGTAATTACTAAGGGATCTTTTGATACAAAGGTGGTTAGCAGTTCACAGATCAGATTAATCTTAGAGTTTCTGTTAGAGGATACTAACCATAAATTTTATTATTAGTTGTGAGCTCACACTTATTTCTCAAGGCTTGCTGTGTAACTACTAAGAATTGACATGCTTCTGAAGGGGAAAGAACTTAAAGGGTTGTGGGAAAATTTCAAAGCCATATATGCTACAGTGAGAGACAAAAACAGCATAAAACTTACAAAGGTAAAGTAGAAAAATGACAGAAGAAATGTCTGTATTATCAGTAGTGCCTTTAAATGCAAAAGGAATCAACTCTTCAGTCAAATGGAAGAGATTAGTAAAATGTATTAACAAACATCAACAAAGTATATGCTGTCTGCAAGAGACATATCTTACATTCAAAATACAAATATGTTGAAGGTAAAAGGATGGAAAAAATATACCATACATGTTGTAACCAAAAGAGAACTGAGGATGGTTCATTTGTTCCAGTTGATGTATAAATATTGAAACATTACCGACCTGTGGTATACAAACCATGTTAAATATCATCAAAATTTATAATAGTGTAAGGTCCAAAATGTAAATCATAATGCAAATCATTGATCATGGTTAGTAGCAATCTTTCTATATTTGTACACCAATTGTAACAAATGAATGATCCACACGTAAACTGTTATTAATAGGAGAAAAGGGCAAAGAGGGAGGAAGCTGGGTATATGGGAATCCCTTAGATTCTATAAGTGACTTTTCTGTAACATAAATCTTCTTTGAAGACAAAATTAAAAAAATGACACTGGGGGTATAAACAGAAGAAATGTTACTGTATATACAAGATAAGAAATCTTACAGTGATGAAAGACATAATGTCAAAAATGTTTTTAATTTTATATTTTTAATTATTTTTTATTATTCCAATTTTTAAAAAAATTATTTCATTTATTTTTAAAACTATATTATTATTTCATTTCCTTATTAATTAATTGTATTTGGTTATTTTCTTAGCTTCATTTTTGAAGAAGATTTGAATCACAGTAGTGTTACAACATTGGCAGGGGAGGATCATTGCTGCAGGGTGTCAATGATAGGGGATGCATAGGAGAAGGTTCACCTGGGCATATCTAAAAGGCATGAAAATATATTTGTGTTCATGGGGCATTGTCACAGTGGGTGATGATTCACACAATAACTGAAAGAATGTCAAATCCCATCCTATGGAGCTCTGCCATGTTCTCTATTGGGACAGAAAAGTTGGCCAAGTTCAGGGGCAGTGACTAGTGAAGGAGGATGGACCATTCACAGGCCCTTGACACTAATGATTATAATTATAACCTTTACTTTTGAAATTGAAACTTAGGCTAGTATTATAGGATGCCTAAGATTTACCTCCAGAGAGCTTACTTGTTATTCAAATATGGCTGCTCTCTTAGCCAAACTCAGCATATAAATGCATTAACTTTCTCCAGTGTGGGACATGACTCCTGGGGATAAGCCTCCCTGGCACAGAGGGTTTACTAACAAGCCACAACTAGCAATGCAACCAGAAAAAGACAATGACCAAAAGGGGGAAAGGGTAAAGACAAATGAGTTTATAGTGCTGAGTCTTCAAAGTGAGTCAGGATGTCATTCCAGAGGTTAAACTAATGCACATCTCAGCAGTATCACATTCACTGCTCACAGTAAATATTGCCTTAAATAGTCGAGACATCCAAACACAATAGACAGGGTAGACAGCTCAGGAATTTGGTACCCTTCCAATGGGCCAATCTTTGGAATTTATGCTCCCCAGTGTAACAGAGTTATACTCAGTTGTGGTTTCCTTACACATTGCTCTTCTGCCCCTTCTATTGGAACCTATAGTTAATCTAGAGTTCATAGATGTATGTCCAAAAGACTTAAATCTTTGGGCTATCCATGTGCCAGCTGGGCCCTGAATCTTAACAGAGTTGCAACACCTACTCACCAGTTCATTGGACTCACCCAGGACAACTAACAAGAAAATGATAATAAACAACAACCATCCCAGGAACAGAGAGAGTGTGCAACTGCAAGCAAGATAGTCCTATCCATCAGCCCATGGGATCTAAGCTCTCTCTCAACTAGAGGATGAGTGGGTATCACCATCCCAGAATCTTCAGGATTAGGAAATGTATGATAGACTAGACTTACTGGTATTCTAAAAAGGCAAATTGTGATTCTAGCAATGGAAGAACTTTCACCATTGATGTGGAGGCAGTGGCCACTGGAGGTACAGAAGGGAGGGAGAGGGAAAAACAGGTGTAACATGGAGACATTTTGAGACTTGAGGATTTTCCTGAATGACATTGCAATGACAAACACAAGCCATTATATATCTTGTTATAACTTACAAAATTGTGTGGGAGAGAGAGTAAACTTCAATGTAAACTATTATCTATGCTTAGTGGCAGTGCTCCAAAATGTGTTCATCAAGTGTAACAAATGTACCACACTAATGAAGGATGTCATTAATGTGCAGAAAATATGGGAGGCATTGGCAGCAGGGCATATGCAAATTCCTTATATTTTTTATGTAACATTTATGGAATCAAAGTATCTTTTAAAAAGAAATATAATTGTATATGTTAAAAAAGAGCTGAGGTGGCTATACTAATATACGACAAAGTAGTCTTTAATTCAAAACATATATTAGGGTCAATGATAGTAATCATATACTGAAAAAGGGGACAATTCAAAAGGAATGTGAAACAATTTTGAATATATATGCACCTAACAGCAGAGCTAAAAAATATAGGAAGTAAATACTGACAGATATGAATTGAAAAATCAAAAGTTCTACATTAAGAGTAGGAGACCTTCACAAACCACACTCAATAAAGGATAGACTACTGAGAATATCAATAAGGAATTACAGGACTTGAATGATACAGATAAACAACCAACTAGGCAACAGACATATATAGAACATTACACCCAATGAAAACAAGGTTCATATTCTTCTCAAGGGTACATGGATCATTCTTCAGGATAGAGTATATTTTGGGGCACAAAATAAGTCTCAATGAATTTAAAAAACTTTAAATCATACAATGCATATTCTTTGAATACAACAGAATGAAGCTACAAATGAAAACAGAGGGAGAAAGGGGAATTCACAAATATGTGGAAATTAAACAATATAATCTAAAACAACCAATGGGATGAAGAGGAAATCAGAAGCATAATTAAGAATTATCTTGATGTGAATGAAAATGAAAATGTTACATACAAAAAGTTTTAGGATGCAGCAGTCAGTGCTGAGAAGGATAATTTAAAGCTCTAGATGCTTACATTAAAATTGAAGAAAGACTTCAAATCACACAGCTAACTTCAACACTGAAAGAAAGTAGACAAAAGCAAACTAAACCAATAGCAAGAAGAAGGAAGGAAATAACACAGAAAGAGCTGAGATAAATGAAATAGAAAGTAAGAAAATAGAACATTAACAAAATCATTAGTTGATTCTTTGTAAAGATTAATAAAATCACATTTAGCTAGATTGACAAAGTAGAGAGAGGATAGAAATAAAGAAAATCAGAAATGAAAAAGGAGACATTACTACCATCCTTATTGAAATGTAAAAGGGGCATAAGTGGATTCTATGAACAGATGTGTCTTAAATTTGCCACAGGCTGCTGATGTAAAATATCAGAAATGGTTGGATTTATAATGGGAATTTTATTTAGGGTAAAATATTACAATTCTGAGGCCATGAAATGTCCAAATCAAGATATCAACAGAGGTGCTTTTTTACCAATGTTAGCTGCTGGTGATACTGGGGTCCTCCCACATGGCAAAGAAGATGGTCACCACTTACTATTGAGCTCCCTGCTTTCCCTTACAGAACCTACCATCTGGAGCTCACCTTTGGACAAGCAGTCATAGAGTTTTTCTCTTTTAGATCCTCATCTCCAGTCATAGCTGTTCTGCTTTCTTCCCAAGTTCATCTGTGGGATATAAGGCACATGACCCATCTCTTTAGCCATGAACTGTTCTGTTGGTCCATCATCTTGGAGGTTTTTTTGCTTAAATTTTGGCTACTGTTTATCCTCATGTCCTCTTTCAAATGGCAGGATAAAAAATGATAGCTTCCATTTTCTCTGCCTCCATTTACATATATCCCAGCATGTGGGAAGAATCCCAATCTGTGTCACATTTCAATAATATAGTCCTATCAAAAAGACCCAAATACACAGGAAGGGATTAGGTCAAAACCTTAATCTTTTCCTTTTTGGGAGGCATAAAAGAACTTCAAACTTCCACAAGACATATGCCAATAATGTATATAATCTGGAGGAAAAAGAAAAATTCTTAGAAGCACATAAACTACCTACATTGACTGAAGAAGGAACAGATGATCTAACAAACCAGTGACTATTAAAGAGATTGTATCCATAATCAAAATGCTCCCAACAAAGAATAATTCAGGGCCACATGGCATCACAGGGAAATTTTAGCAAACATTTAAAGAAGACAACTTTAATTCTGCTCAAACTTCCAAAAAATTGAAGAGGAGGGGAAACTACCTAACTCATTCTATGAGGCCAGTTGTTTTGCTAAGGAAGAGGCAGACGTTCTAAATGCTTTGCAAAGGCAGATTTATTTGATTAAATGAGTTTTGGGTTACATTAAATGATTATAACAATTAAGCAATCACAGAAAAGCAGAGTAAACAATTAAATGACAGAGGAAAGAATGAAAGTATATATAACCACTCACCAAATCAGGGAGAAACACAGTGTCTGATCTCTCATGAGGCTGGGAAGTACCTTTGCTGATTAGAGTCATGATTGGAATAAAGGTCCCAGGCTGGGTCTCCTTTCCTGGGTGAGACTTTGACTGACAGCTTAGGGGATATCCCTTTTAAAGAGATCTGAACCTCAAAACTCCAATGAGTCTTGCAACTCGTGAGGAATGACCTCATCAAAAGTAACCAAAATCCATCTGGTGTGGGGGTGGCCAGACCTCCACAGGAGAGATGTGGTGTGTATTCTATTCTGTTCATGGTACACTAACATCAGCTTTAAATTAATGTTAGCTTTACAGGGGAATACAAATAAGATGTGCAAATACCATGTCTAGTAACTTGTTCCTTTTAAACATTTGTTTTTGGGAAATGGATGATGGGGTTGCCTGCATAGCAGCATTATAACATTCCAAAGGACAAATGATTAGTTAATCATTCACAATTATAGGCTGAAACAGCAGAGACTATTGATTAGAAAGCTTATTAATTCACAATTCTTAATAATAATTTTCTTATACTACATCATGAGCATTACATTCATAGTTATTCTAGATAAAGATACCAAAAGAAAGGAAACCTACAGACCAAAATCTCATTAATTTATAAGTAAAATTCTCAAAAAAATACTAGCAAACTGAGTCCAGCAGTATCTTAAAAGAATTATACATGTTGATGAAGTAGTAATCATCCCTGATATGCAAATCTGGTTCAACATGAGAAAATCAATTAATGCAACCCACCACACTAATAGAATGAAAGAAAATACCTACATGATCATTTCAATAATGTCAGAAAAGGCATTTGACAAAATACAGCATCCTCTGTAGATTAAAAAAAAAAAACAAAAAACATTTAGAACACGAGGATTAGAATTTTCTTCCACATGAAAAGGGCATATACAAAAAGCCCACAGCTAACATCCTGCTTAATGGTGAAAGACTGAAAGCCTTCCATCTATGATCAGGAACAAGACAAGGATGAGGACTGAATTCTCTGTTATTAAACCTTGTACTAAAGTTCTTGTCAGAGCAATTAGCAAGAAAAAAAAATAAAGGCATCCAAATTGGAAAGGCAAAGGTAAAACATTCCCTATTTGCACATGATACAATCCTATAAAATGAAAATCCGGACAGAGGCAAGATGGCATTGATTTAGGTGGGTAATCATGAGCTAGATCTCCTGGGATGGCCGATTGTGGACAGGGTCCTGCCCGAGGGTCTGTGCTGTGGGCGCACGGAGTGAGAACCTTGGGTCATCTAGCAGCGGGCAGATTGATGGCGTGGAGTGATCATTGGAGATTCATGAGTTCTGAGCCTACCTGTGTTGGTCAACACAGAGGGCTGAGCACTGGCCACACAGAAAATGGCTTGCTGGAGTGGCGGATCCTACATCCATGACTCCCACTGCCCATGTGAGGGAGCATACTCTGAGGGAGGGAGGGCTCTGGCAGAAGGTGGAGAGGGGTTTAACTTCTTTGGATTTGGCTGCCTGGACCCCCATATAGCTTTGGGGAGCAGATAAGATGGCTCAAAACAGTGCCAGGCTGAGGGGAGAGGTGCAACTGTTGAGAAAACTTGATTTACCCAGCAGCCCACTGACACTAAGACCTGGCCCCAGAGGTGGCAGTCAGCCAATTTTATTGCACTGCACTGACAAGCATCAAAGCTTCAGTGCTCCTGGGGAGGTCAGGAAGTGAGTAGGGCTTGATTAGTTTCCACAGGCCTATTTAGGGTCCCCTCAGTGAAGGGGGTGATCTAGCATAGGACTTCTTTTGGGTCCTTATACCGCCCCCCAAAAAGACAGTCACTTTAAAAAATGAATTCTTGTTCTTAATTTAGTAGAATACCAAAAATCTGCCTCAAAACCTACAGATAGAAGCCTGAAGGGAAATTGATAAATGCAAGCAGGCTGAGAGGATCCACAAGTACACTAGAAGGAACACTTCCTCCTTAGCTTTGTTTGGCCACTTGATGGTGTGATTGTTTGGCTTTTCTCTGTTTGTTTGTTGTCTCTGGCTTTTCTTTCTGCTTTCCTCACCCCTTTCTGTTTTCCTTCATTTTTTTTAAATTAGGTGCTGCTAGCTTAACTCTTCTTAGCTGTGCTTCTTCTTCAGTGGTTTACCATTCTCTGTCTATACTGATATTGCATCACAAGCTATCTCTTATCCTTCCCTCATCTCTCTGCCTTCTGCTTTCTGTTGTGGTTCTTAGACACCACGCTTTTTCATTAGTCAACAAATTAAGAGTGTCAATCTCTATTCTACCTATTTTGTTTTCTTCTTTTTTTTTAATATTAGCCTTGTCATTTTAGCCCTTTCTTTACTCTTTCTCTCCCTCCTTATCATTCTAGCCTGCTAAATGATTATATATATATTCCTCTACTTGGTTTCCCAGCCCATTGTAGGTACTCCATTTTTTTCCTATTACTTTACACTGCATACACAAGTTAAATATTCATTTCACTAAGTCCTATTTGGCCCATCTACTAACTTTCATTAATATTACTACTATCCTTCTTCCTTTCTCACATCTTTCAATTACTCTGGCACTAATCTTTTGCCTTCAAGGTAACAGAAAGAAGCAAGGAAACAAAATAAGAAGAAAAAGTTTCAAAGAGAGAACTTACACACAGAGAAGCACCAACTAAATAAAACTCTAGAGGAGAGAGAAGCTAACCAATTGAATAAACCCAGCAAGATAAACTGATGTCTAGAGGGCAACAAAAATTTACAAACCACACTGAGAAACAAGCAGATATGGACTGCTCCAATGAACAAACTAATAAGCAGGAATATATGCAAAACATTGAAAAACTAATCAAAGATTCCCAAACAAATATCATGAGCCATCTTAATGAAGTTAAGGAAGAGATTAAGGATATAAAGAAGACACTGAGAGAACATACTGAAGAAATTGTAAACATACACAAAAAGATAACAGATATGATAGTGATCAATGGCACAAAAAAAGATGCTGGATTCACATAACAGCAGACTTGAATAGGCAGAAGAAAGAATTAGTGATGTGGAAGACAGTACAGCTGAAATCAAACACATAGTCGAACAGATAGACCAAAAAATGGAAAAATATCCAGCAGGGACTTAGGGATTTAACTGACAACACAAAACACGCAAATATACGCATCATGGGCATCCCAGAGTGAGAAGAGAAGGGAAAGTGAACAGAAGGAGTGTTGAAGGAATTAATGGCTGAAAACTTCCCAAACCTATTGAGAGAGATGGATGTGCAGATCCAGGAAGCAAAGCACACCCCAAACAGTATAAATCCCAACAGGTCACCTCCAAGACATATACTTGTCAAAATGTCTAATTCTCAAAACAAAGAGGAAATATTCAAGGCAGCAAATGGAAAGAGAACCATCACATACAAAGGAAGCACAATAAGATTAAAGTGCAGATTTCTCATCTGAAATCATGGAGGAAAGAAGAGAGTGGTATGACATAGTCAAAGTTCTAAAAGAAAAAAACATCCAACCATGAATTCTCTATCCAGCAAAACTGGCATATAAAAATGATGTAGAGTTCAAAATATTCACAGATAAACAGAAATTAAGAGAGTATGTCAATAAGAAACCAGGACTTCAAGAAATACTAAAGGAAGTTCTACAAGCTGAAAGGAAAAATCAAGGGAGAGAGAGTTTGAGGAGAGTTTAAATATATCTAAAAAGACAAAAACAGAAACACAATAATATATGACATACATTAATCCAAAGAAAATATGGCTGAAGTAAGAAATTCATTGCGAGTAATAACACTGAATGTTAATGGATTAAATTCACCACTCAAGAGACACAGATAGGCAGAATGGATAAAGAAACATGACCCATCAATATGCTGTCTATAAGAAACCCACCTTCGACCCAGGGATTCAAGGAGGCTGAAAGTAAATGGCTGAAAAACAATTTTACAAGGTAAAAATAGCCAAAAAAGGGCACGAGAAGCTTTTCTAATATCAGACAAAATAGACTTAAATGCAAAACTACTGTAAGAGACAAAGATGGACACTATATATTAGTAAAGGAGGTAATCCCTCAAGAAGAAAGAACAATTATAAACATTTATGCACCTAATTGGGGAGTCTTAAAATACATGAGGCAAACTCTGGAAAAGCTAAGTGGGGAAATAAATGCTTCTACAATTATAACAGGGGACTTTAAGACACCATTATCATTATTAGACAGAATATCTAGACAGAGAATCAATAAAGAAACAAAGACTCTCAACAATACATTGGAGGACCTGGACTTAATAGACATATACAGAACACTACACCCAAATACAGCATGATTTACATTCTTCTCGAGGGCACATGGATCTTACTGCAAGATAGACCACATGCAAGGCCACAGAACAACTTTCAATGAATTCAGAAAGATTGAGATTATGCAAAGTAATTTCTCTGATCACAATGGTATGATATTGGAAATCACTAAGGGCCAGAGAAACAGGTTAAGCACAAGGATATGGAAATTAAACAACACACTCTTAGACAAACAGTGGGTCAAGGAGGAAATCTCAAAAAAAATCAGTAACTACCTGGAAACTAATGAAAATGACAACACAGCATATCAAAACCTATGGGATGCAGCAAAAGGAGTCCTGAGAGGGAAGTTTGTAGTCATAAATACATATATTAAAAAAGAAGAAAGTGCTAAAATTGAAGATCTAACTGAACACTTGGAGGAGTTAGAAAAAAAACAACAACAAACTAAACCTAAAGGAATTAGAAAGAAGGAAATAACGAAGATCAGAGCAGAACTAAATGAAATAGAGAATAAGAAAGCACTAGAAAATATAAACAAAACCAAAAGGTGGTTCTTTGAGAATTTGAATAAAATTGAAAAAACCTTAGCCAGACTATAAAGAAAAAGAGAGAACACATGCAAATACACAAAATAAGGAATGAGCAAGGGGATATCACTAGTGACCCCACAGAAATAAAGAGTATCATAAGAGGATACTTTGAAAAAATTATATGCCAACAGAATGATAACTTAGAAGAAATGCACAAGTTTCTAGAAATGCACAAACAGCCTACATTGATGAAAGAAGAAATTGATGAACTCAACAGTCCAATTACAAGTAAAGAGAAAGACACAGTTATCAAAAACCTCCCAACTAAGAAGAGCCCAAGACCAGATGGCTTCACAGCTGAATTCTACCAAACATCCCGGAAAGACCTATCAACAATTCTACTTGAGCTCTTTCAAAAAATAGAAGTAGAAGGAATATTGCCTAACTCATTCTATGATGCTAACATTACCCTCATACCAAACCCAAACAAAGATACCACTAGGAAGGAAAATTACAGACCAATTTCTTTAAGGAAACTACATGCTAAAATCCTCAACAAAATACTTGCTAATCACATTCAACAACATATCAAAAGGATTATACAACATGACCAAGTGGGTTTCATCACGGATATGCAAGGATGGTTCAATATAAGAAAATCAATCAATGTAATAAACCACATAAACAAACTGAAAGAAAAAAATCACATGATCATCTATAGATGCAGAAAAAGCATTTGACAAAATACAGCATTCTTTCCTGATAAAAACACTGCAAAATATAGGAATAGAAAGAAAATTTCTGAATATGATAAAGAGTATATATGAAAAACCCAAAACTAACATCATCTTCAATGGTGAAATCCTAAAAGCCTTCCCTCAGAGATTGGGAACAAGACAAGGATGCCCACTATCACCACTCCTGTTTAACATTGCCTTAGAAGTACTTGCTCGAGCACTGAGGCAAGAAAAGGATATAAAAGGCATCCAGATTGGAAAAGAAAAAGTAAAAATTTCATTATTTGCAGACGACATGATCCTATACATAGAAAACCCAGAGAAATCTTCAGCACAGCTTCTAGAAATTTTAAAGGAGTTCAGTAATGTTGCAGGCTATAAGATCAATGCTCAAAAACCAGTAGCATTTCTGTACACCAATAACGAGCAATGGGAGGAGGAAATCAAGAAAAAAAAATGCCATTTACAATAGTAACTAAAAGAATCAAATACCTAGGAATAAATTTAACTAAATATGTAAAGGACTTATATACAGAAAACTACACAACATTCTTAATGGAAATCACAGAAGACTTAAATAAATGGAAGAATCTTCCCTGTTCATGGATAGGAAGATTAAACATCATCAAGATGTCTATCCTACACAAAGTAATCTACAGATTTAATGCAATCCCAATAAAAATCAACACTCTATTTTTTTAAGGAACTGGAAAAACTAACCACAAAATTTATTTGGAAAGGTAAGAGGCCCCGAATTGCCAAAGACATATTGAAAAAGAAAAATGAAGTTGGAGGTATCACATTACCAGACTTTAAAACATATTACAAAGCTATAGTGATCAAAACTGCATGGTATTGGCAGAAGGATAGACCTGCTGACCAATGGAATCGATTTGAGCGTTCTGATATAGATCCTCACATATACTGTCATCTGATATTCAACAAGGCTACCAAGCCCAGTCAGTTGGGAGAGAATGGCCTTTTTAACAAGTGGTGCTTGGAGAACAGAATATCCATTTCCAAAAGAATGAGAGAAGAATACCATCTCACACCTTCTACAAAAATCAACTCAAGAAAGATCAAAGATCTAAATATAAGAGGCAAAACCATAAAAACCTTGGAAGATAATGTAGGAAAGCATCTACAGGACCTTTGAAAAGGAAATGGTTTCATGAACTTCACAGCCAAAGCATGAGCAGCAAGCGAAAAAATAGGTAAATGGGATCTGCTCAAAATTAAAACTTCTGCACCTCAAAAGAAGTTATTAAGAAAATAAAAAGGCAGCCTACACAGTGGATAAAAATATTTGGTATCCATGTATCTGATAAGAGCCTAATATCCTGCATATATAAAGAAATCCTATACCTTGAAAATAAAAAGACAAAAAATCCATTTAAAAAATGGGCAAGTGACCTGAAAAGACACTTCTTCAAGGAAGAAATACAAATGGCTAAAAAGCACATGAAAAAATGCTCGACATCACTTGCTATCAAGGAAATGCAAATCAAAACTACAATGAGATACCATTTAACACCCATCAGAATGGCAGCTATTAAAAAAACAACAGACTCTAAGTGTTGGAGAGGATGTGTGGGAATAAGAACCCTCATCAACTGCTGGTGGGATTGTGAAATGGTCCATCCACTGTAGAACACAGTTTGGCGATTCCTCTGAAAATTGACAATAGATCTTCCATATGATCCAGTGATTCCACTGCTGGGTATATACCCAGAAGAACTGAAAGCAAAGACGCAAACAGATATATGCACACCAATGTTCCTAGCGGCATTGTTCACCATTGCCAAAATTTGCAATCAGCCCCGGTGCCCATCAACAGATGAATGGATAAGCAAAATGTGGTACATACCTACAATGGAATATTATTCAGCTGTAAGAAGGAATAAAGTGCTAACACATGGAATAACATGGATGAATCTTGAAGACCCTATGTTGAGTGAAGCAAGCCAGGCATTGAAGGACGAACAGTATATGACCTCACTGATTTGAACTGAGGAAAGAGAGCATTCTCTGAAAACTATTGTCTGAAAGATAGTTTAACAAGGGAGAGAAAGCGAAGAGAAGTCTGTGAGCTATCACCCATATGGACATATTCTATGGTAAAGGGGTAGCATATTGTTGCATATTGAAGGATAGAATAGATGGGTAGTGATATTACTGGGTTTGGTGGTGTAGGGTTGACAGGTGGGTAGATTAGTAAGGGCAGGTTGGAATACCCAGGGCATGTAACTATGAATCTTGTCATTCCATGAGTCAAGACTGTGGAGTGTCATATGCCACAGGGGGATGGGGTAGAATGAACATTTAAGATCAAATGGGGTGTTTAGTGGTCATGGGAAATGTTTTTCATTACCTTACAGTAATGGACACAGGACATGGTAAATATCATCAAAAATTATTAATCTGTACAGTCCAAATTGTAAACTATACTGTAAACTATCAACAATGTTTAGTTGCTATTCTTTACTATCTGTATAACAGTTACAACAATGCTAACATCCATGAAAGTTATATGAAATTTTTCAAATGATCAAGGGAGGTGGCATGATCACAGAGGGTAGACAATCACTCAATAAATGAGGGAATCTGAATTCCCAGCCTGCAGAGCTCTGCCACATTCTCCAAGGGAGCAGCAGCAGTCCCCTGAGTGCATAGGCAGTGTCTGGTAAAAGAGGATGGCCTACTGATGGGTTCTTATTATTGAGGACTAGCCTTATGAGTCTTTGCTCTTGTAATTGAAACTTAGCCTACTGTTGTGGGGTGGCTAAGGGTTGCCACCTGAGAGCCTCCTTGTTGCTCAAATGTGGCCTTTATCTAAGCCAAACTCAGCATATGAATGCATTACCTACCCCCCAATGTGGGACATGACTCCTGGGGATGAGCCTCCCTAGCAACGAGGGATTAATACCAAGTGCCAACTGGCAACACAATTGGAAAAAGACCTTGAATAAAAGGGGGAAAGGGTAAAGAGAAATGAGATCATGTGGCTAAGAGACTTCAAAGAGAGTCGGGACGTCATCCCAGAGGTAATGCTTACACACACCTCAGTATGATCTCATAGAACACCAAAGTGGATATCACCCTACACACAGGGGCTCCTGAAGGCTCTGGAGACACCCAGGTCCTATATAAGTTGGGATAGCCCCAGAGATTGATGCCTTGTTAGTGGGCTCTTCTTTGGAATCTGTGCTCCTGAGAATGACAGAGTTGGACTCAAATAAGTCCTCCCTTTACATTGTCCATCAGTTCCTTCTATTCAAACCCATATATGATGCTGCAGTTTTTAGGTGTACTTCCAGAGATTGGAGCCTCTGGCCTACCTATGTGCCTGCTGTGCCTGCAATCTAGGTGCAGCTGCAACTCCTACTCCACAGCTCAATGGACTCATCCAAATAACCTGGCAAGGAGGCGACTCTGGCAACGGCCATCCCAGGGAATGGAGAGGGCCTGCAGCTGCAGGCAGGATAATCCCATCCACTGTATCCATGGGATATAAGCCCTCTCTCACTTGGAGGTGGAGTGGACATCACCATCCCAAACTCCCCAGGATTGGGAGAGGAGCTATGGACTAGAGTGGACATGGTGGTGTTCTGTTGTAGACATATTGTGATTCAAGCAATGGAAGAAATTGTAACAGTGAGGTGAAGCTGGTGGCCACTGGACATTTTTGGGGCAGAGAGGGGAGGGGCAGTTGAAATACAGGG